>JAVQJG010181908.1:0-29897 GCA_036024015.1 Craterocephalus amniculus
AACTAAAATGCCCTGGACTCGTACATATGCGCAATCAATGAGTCATTAATTGTAATGAAATTACCCCTTTTACCACATACTATACCATGTAGAAAACCATTTTTCTTAGAAAGATTAAAATAATATCAGGTATGGTTCCTTTAAGGAAAGAAATTATCAAGATATGAAAACTGGACAAATGAACGCTGATATTGGCAATTTTGGACCAAGAAATAATGCATGATTCAGGTAGGGAAGAACAAAAGAAGTGAGACAGAAAGAGGGATGAGGAGAGGAAGCTGGAAGCCGTTATCAAGGCCTGTGAGACCTGAGTCCGGATATGGCTTGAATCTGAGGAGAGACTCGGTTTTATCCCTCCTGGCTACACACACGCACACAGACAGGGTCACACACATCAAAAGACGAGTGGAAACTCTTTTGTTAAACATCACAGCTGGTTCTGACTGGAACATGACCAAAAAAGGAAGCGTGCAGTAAATACTCAATGAAGAGGGGGGCGCACCCTGTATCAATGTAAACGTAAAATGTCAATGACCATGTGCATGTTTGTCTTAGCATCCATCCAGGGGCACCGGCGGTAAGTGAGTCAGGACTTTCCATTCAGTGCAATTTTTTTTATTGCTGTGCTCCTGCTGTGCAACAAGAGAGGCTTTTAGTATCCTTGTTTACCTGCAAACCATCGGGACACGCACAGGTATGAAGGTGAGGACACTAATTCACAAAAATTTATGCTTTCTACTACTCACAGAACAGAGTAAAAATGTCTGTGAAGGAATTAAATGGGTATTGGTCTCAAATGTTAATGAGATATTTCTTTTCCTATCATAGATGGCCCCTGGTGATCATTTTGCAACGATATATAAAGAAGATGTTGAAAGATTAAAAGCTCAAGGAAACCACATTCTCATGTTATAGAACCCCTTCTTTTACACGAGAGGACCATTTGTGGTCACACAACTGTTGTGTCTGAGTAGAGTGCGGAAAAAAAACCTGGTTACAGAAATTGCACGCAGTTCGTTTTCTTCTATAAATACAAATGGCTTATAGAGCAAACAGTGGAGTAAAATGTAACCCCGAGCTGGAGAGGGATGCAAAATGTAAAAACAAAAGTTTTAAATAAATCTATTTTTGGGGGGGTTTAATTTGTGTGGACAAACTGATTTTCCATGTATAAACAGACGCTTTCCCACAACATTATTATGATCCTGTATATTTGTACAGTAAAAAATGTTCCTTAAATTGCCTTCTTGTCTTAAAATAGCAGTTTTTGTCTAGACTAGAATGGAGTTAATAGTTTTGTAAACAAAGCAAACTTTGTCTATGTTGCCATGGTCTTTGAAGTCCCCAATTTAATTCTCTTTTCATTGGACTCAGAGCATGCAGCCATTTTTTCTACATTTCAGATGAAAATTTTTGTCACAACTCAGACAAGCTGAAGCTTCAACTTCGCCTAACTTGTGCAGATAAAACCCAAAGTTTTGCTATGTAAGTGCTTGATGAGTGATTCCTCCCTACCGGCAGCAGATCACGGCTTTGCAGGACAATGCCAAATCGAGGAAGGCCTGGCGAAGCTCGAAGGACAGGGCATACTTCAGAGTCTGACCATCTATGATCAATGCAAGCTCATTTTCTTTCCTCAGAGAGTCTCCCAGGGACGAACAGTGAGTGGTGAGCGTGGCACGAGTAGCCTGCAAGAAGATAAAACACACAGAAAAGAAATGATCAGTTTTCATTTAAAACATTCTTTAGTTATCTAAAGTCAGCGATATAATTGCAGTACTTCCAAGGATCAGGAAATCTCCCCACTAACTACCGACAATCTCTAAATCCGACAGAAAACAACACTTCCTGTTTAGCGCAAGGCAGTGGATGTAACAAGTAACTACATTTTTAGGCTTTTCTGCTTTGTTGCGTGGATATCGTTGCCTCACAAAAGTAACGCAGATGCAAATCACGCACATCAAAACACACAAACTAGTTTGCTGAAAGGTTGAAACCGCTGGCAGTAAATGGGAGACACATGTTCATGGTCGCGGCTTTCATCTGTGGAAACAATTTGCTTCCGTGTACACAATTAAGAATGCCAATATAAAGTTCACAGTTGTTGTAGACATTATCACGACATGCTGATGCTGTGAGGTCCTGAAGACATCAGTCGGTAAAGTCTTCAATCTTTACTTCATCTATCTCATGACAAAATGAGAAATAAGCAAAAAAAAAGGAGGAAAGAATGACTATTGTACAAGTAGAGAAGGAAAGAAAGGTAAGAAGAACGTGCTGAATGAATGTTGTGAATGGTTGAAATGCATCATTCACGTGTATCAGCAAAGTGTGTGAGTGTGTGTATGTGCTTGTTTAAATGCAATGTTGACAATGTAGTTTGGGGCAGTTTTGATGTAGCTCTGGATAATAGAGGAACAGGGATTAATAGAGAAAATAAGCATCCAACAGAGACGTAATGAATTCCATATGGAGGAGCAGACATGCTACACTGAATGCACAGCAACAACCACGCACCTGAATTCTTCATTTTCCCAAATAATATTCTAATTCACATTGGCCCTCATGAAAATCCTGTAAATTCTAAAACAGGATTAGCTAATTCTATAAAGAGAAATAATTTTCAAGAAGATGAAATTAGATTAAAGCCAATCAGAAAAATGACTCAAAATGCAAAACAAATAGGGAAAGAATGCCGCAATCATCCGGCGTTTTCTTCAGTAACTTTATTTGTGGTCACTTTTGTTTGTTTGTGTTTGCATTCCAACTTATGCCCATAATAAACAAGGCTTGAAATAAACTGAAATCCTCTCTAAAAGTAAATGTTTATGGGGACGAGAAAATGGGTGTTACAACTAAATACTTTGCACGAATCTAAACAGGATTAAGACTCTAGACACAAAAGTGCACAACACTTGAAAATCTGGTGCCATTAAGAGTCTCCTCAGTCTGTCGCAGTGGGTTATGGCGGCCGTCTGACCCAAGAGAATCCAGTGACCCACAGAGAAGTGACCCCTCAGCCCACATATCAGCCTGTGTGAGACACAACACAGCCAGCGCATACGCTCACGTGTGCATGTGTGCAACGGTCACATGAACAATGGAGTCGCTCTTCTTCTTGCCAAGCAGCGGCGCACACATGCATACCCTTCACACACAAGTAGACCTCCTCTTCCCAAAAATTCCTAGCCCTTGTTTTCTCAGCCTGAGGCTGTCTGTTTTTCTTTGTATTCCGGAATTCCTGTTTGCATTCACCTTTTTTCCCCAAACAGGAGAAAGGAAAACAAAAACATAATGAAAGGATTAAAGTAGATTACAGGTTGTCAGAGTTCTTAAACTCAAAAGGGGCTTCGGTTATATGTATGTGTGTGTGTGTGTGTGTGTGTGTGTGTGTGTGTGTGTGTGTGTGCCTGTGTGAGTACATCTTGGCGTGTAAAACTATCTTGGACTGTAAACAGTGATCACACAGAGGATTCTGGGTGGATGTGTACTGCATGCATTTTTTCTCTGCTTGTCCTGAAAAAGGTTCATCTGAAAAATACAAAGTAAACTTCTTAAAACCTAAGAACATGCATGTTTTCAATTTATTGAAGGAAAATATTACATCCCAACTGTATATGGTTAATAACTGTGTAAATATCCAGGCAGAGAGGGTCTCATATGCAAAAAGCTGGGCCCTGGTACAACACAGTGACTTGTCGCAGCAGGTTCAGACAAAGCCTGAGCGGCAGTTTAGACAACTTTGGATAATAACCAGGATAAGCCTGCAGAGAGCTACAGGAGATTTAAAGGGTAACTAAAGTATGAACATTGGTTAGCTCCTGCAGTCGAAAGTCATTCTGCTGTTTGAGGAGCAGCAAGTCCAGACCAAACTATGTCTAGTCTATTAACACTATTACAAAGAGGAAAAAACAAACCCTGAAACGAGCATCATTATGTAGTTTCACTTCTCTTCAAGTTAAATTACAAACTATTTCTGAAACCTCAAGACAAAAAAAGATGATAAATTCTTTGATTGCACCAATTTCAACATGACAGATCTGATTGGTCGACATTTTAGGCTCCAAACTAAATGTTTATTTCTTACGTGCATCCGGCCTTGAAGAAAGCAGACACACTCGAACGCACACACACATATGCGAACGCTGCATGGAATGTTATCAGGTTTATATTTGGATCAGAACATGGGGAATTTTGAGATATCACAGGTCACCGTCTCTCATTGCTTTTTAAAATACAAATACATTGGCGAGCAAACAAAAATGCATTCACACACACACACACACACACACACACACACACACACACACACACATACACTTCCGTACTGAATACATCAGTGTATTATAGTGACGACAGGAAAGGCCATATATTGATCCTTTCCAGGTTCCCTATGAAGCCCAAACTCCATGGCATGAAATATACAAAAAGTACTAAGCAAGATAAATAGGAGAAGGTACAAAGAAAGATGGAAAGATGTGAGGTAAGGACTATAAACCAGACAAAGGGAAAAACTGAGACCCAGAGCGACTGTGTGAAAAGAAGGCAGAGAAAGAGACATGCTCATTTTTATAGCGCAGATTCTGTCACCAGTGAGATTTAATACACCATTTAATTATCAGACAGCGCATCTGTGCAAACACCCACATCCTCTGCTGCCTGGGCCAGATGTACACTTACAGACACACATGTGGACCAACAGCACATGCATGCAGAGGAACTCCAAAACATGTGCGCTTGCGCAGCACAATGATTAATGTGCAGTAGAAAGGCGCTGTTTGTTTAAGAGTTGTACTGCGGGCAGCGTGACGGGGGCCGGGGGATTGTGGGAAAGTCTGATGAAATGTACATTTGGAGCTATCACGCCGAACGGGGCAACATTGTGCCACTTTAATTTTGCGCAAACAGTGTGTGAGACTTGGCAAGGTCGCGTTCAAACGGAGACAGAGTGAAGAGGGTGTAAATCCCTTGCGTCTGTAACCTGGTGTTCTTCAACATCAACCACAAGAAAGAAGACGGGCCGAGGATTTGTGTCGGGCTGTGTGTGGTATGCGCTCCGGAGGTGACAGATGGTGCTTGTCACAGCTTCAGTGGTCGCAAACCATTTGCCCAGGAGGCTTTGCTCACAGAGTTTGTTTGATGAGGAGGAGCACCAAAAGGAGATCACATTACTGCTCATTCATCGGCCTTGAATGGATCGGCTAAATCTCAACTCGCTGCCTTTCCAGATTGTCCGTCTCACACATGAAGTACAATAAACACTTCCCCCCACTTTATTCACAAACACACTCTTGTGTTTCCACAAAGATAAACAGACACATTTTGTTTCTTGCGCCTGTTCCGTCCAACTCTGCTTAATGCACATTTTTGCTGTCACACATGCAGGCTGTGTGGTCGCTTCCTGAGCGGAGAGAGCCAGTCAACAGATGTGCTGGTACTAGTGCGAAGGACGCAGAGGAGAGAGGAGGGGGATCGGTCCAGAATCATCATGTTTTTATCTGCTGCATGAATGTCAAACACAACATGCTCTGCAGACCAATAACAACAGAGAGGAGTAAATGTGGAACAATTCTCAAGCTAGACACCCATAGACACCAATCAACACAGTGTTCCAACAGTCATCATGCAAGCACACTCTACTTCCAAGCCGGCGTCCATCATTTAACTCAACAAACACCTGTAAATGATTGAAATGAAATGAAAAATACTTCATTAATCCCAGAGGGAAATTCAATATTGATATTAAATTATATTCAATAATATATATTAAATGAATAATAATATATTATACCAATAATATTTTAAATCATATTGTTAACTATATAATATATATAAATTCAACATATTATAATTGTGAACGCATCTTGCACGGTTATGTGCTGGTTGACAGAATCTGTCCACAGAAAGGCAGACATATACACACCTGCCAAAGCACACAGAACAGTAGGTATCTCCAGGACCACACCATGCCTTGATCTCTGACACACACACACACACACAAACACACGCACACATATGTGCAAAAAACAAGCTACTTTATCGTGGCTGATACAAATCGGAGCAAGAGGTCAACCTTGGGGAAGGATTTTGATAAGAAGCTTCTGTTTTTACTCACGAACAGGTTGAGTTTTCAAACAGGACCACATGTTTAAAGACGCAATGCTGGTGTGAGTTATTTTAAGTGTGCGATAGATAAGTGTTGAGCTGAAGATGGCGTGGCTTTCATCTACGTCGGTCACAACCACAGCTGTCTGAAGTTGTCGTGATAGGCAAGCATGACTTAACACCACATGTACCTGTTTTTTCTCTTCAGCTTGTCCAAATTTAAAGCTGGGACTGCTAATATTAATAGGATGTTCATGAGAGGCATGAAATGCAATGACAAGGAAACATTCTCAATGCTGTCAGTGTTTATTTATATGTTTACTAAATTAATCCGATCTTTTTTTCCCAAGAGCAACAAGTGGATGCTGTTTATTCTGTCTTCTGTTTGCCATGTTACATCTATAGTCCACAGAAGGTGGGAGGAAGAGAAATTCCATTAATGACCCTTCACTGAGGTTTCATTCACATTAAGCAGCTATCCATATCAGCTTTCCTGCTTCTGTATGTAACGTTAACCCAAAACCGTCCACACAGTCTTCTCTGTTTTTACTGCATTCATCCTGCCACATTTAAAGTCACCAAACTCACTGATCTTTTTTTTATCACATATGTAGTACCGATGAATGCAAAAAGAAAAAAGAGAAAAATGATGAGGCCTTTTGATAGAAAACATTTCTCTTCTGATCCAGTGACCCCACCTAGGATTATATTTAATATCTGTTGAACTTGGCAGGAAAATACTACATGACAGGAAAATAAATCTTTTCTGTTTCCCATCCATTTGTCTCAAACTACATAACTGCCAAATCCAAACTGTAATTGATAAAACATATCAGGCGGTGAGCTGCTAAAACAAATTCCAAACCCATCAGCACTGACTGCTTCAACTTTCACACTGTTGTGTGGATTGTATAGGCAACTGTTAGTACCCCTTATTGCCTTTAAGTTAAATATTCAGCAAACCTACTTAATTTACTCAGTGCCTAAGTGCTTTCACACGCTGTCTGGGTTTGACCAGTAGTTAATAGAGTCTGCAAACCTCCAGGCACCAATTTCATAGGTGTGAAAGAGTAAAAGTTCATGCGGTTCATTCCCCAGAGTTTGGCATGATACAAGAATCCAAAATGCGAAGTGTAAAAGAGTGTAGTTAAATTCATAATCATGAACACGTTAAAATCCCCTTACACGGATCTCTAATTGGATCCCTTGTTAACCATTTAGATGGATCACGCTGATCATGCTGTAGACTAATACAATTACTCTACAACCTGGCAGCCAAAGATTGCCCACCAACTGTGCAATTCTTTCTATGAAGCTAGAAAATTATGAATGTGAGCGTAGAGTCTCTCCATTTACGGTTTAACACACACTTTGGGCCTACAAATTCCACACTCACACAGAAACTCATAAACAAATGTAGACAGGCACAAGCAATGCTGCTGCTCAAAATTTACGAGGCATAATCTCAGAGATCTCATATTTAAACAAAGTTTAAAAAAATGAGCACATGGGTTTCCTAGTAGATGCAGTGTAATACAGAAAGACAGCATTTAGAAAGAAGTCACATATGTAGCTCAAATGTAAAAAACACTGAAGTGAAGACAAAATTTAATCTAGAAATAAGGAAAGTCTCTGTGCTACTGAACAAACTTAACACATATGATCTGTACATACTGCAGGCATTTAGCTGGAAACAAGTTAGACAAGGACTGTCACAACACTGCATGGAAATCTTATAACGGAGATGGAAAGACGACCGATAAAGGTGATAGCTTAGCACTTGTCTCTTTTCATTCATTTCTCCAAGGGGGGACATCAGAGACTTTAATTACATGCACCTGTGAACGCACAAAGAGCCCCATCCACAAATGTGGCCATGGACCACACCCTAGCTCTTGCGAATAACCTGCTTAGGACCCCACCACCTAACTTCCTCCCTCAGGTACACACAGAAAGCCCAGCTACTGTACAACGTGTACACAGACGTGATTGAAGGAGATCGGCCGCAGGAAGAGGTGGGTCTACTTACATCTAGAGAATCCTCGTTGACAATGATGAGGGACATGCCATGTGTCACCAGACGACAGGAGTAACCTGAGAAACAATGTAGTGAAGGGTAGAGAATGGGGTATGGGAAAGAGATTAGAGTTACTCAAACACAAAACACAGGGGAACTACTTCTATGTATGGTTGAATTTACAAAATCCTTCTTTACATGCAGATTTATGATACTTACACACTAATTATACTGTAAAATTCAGCTATTACCATGTGAACACAGCAAAATAACCATCAGTGTTTTTTAATGTCATTGCAGCTGCTGAAAAACATGATATATGTACAAAGGTAAATAATCAAAGGGCACCTATACAGTACCATCTCTGGGGATGTCCTATCTTTTAAATCAGGACTGACAAGAGTCAGTTTAGATTTTGTTTTCAAGTGATGGTTTTCCTGGACATCTGCCATCAACTTCCTTCATGACTGCCAAGAAACTATACACACTCCTGTTGCTGCATTCCCCAGCACCATCCCCAGCACCATGATTACATTGACTACTGGCACATTTCAGCGATAGAACTGGGACATGGCAAGAATTTGGCTGCCGACGTAATGGAAACTTTTCTTCAAGTGATCATTTGATTAACTACAATGTATGCATAGTTTCTCACATATTAATCAACATTATCTTCGTAGTGTTATCTCTCACCTATGTTTATGGCAGTTTCTTGTTTGTCTCCAGTAAGGACCCAAATCTTGATGTCAGCCCTCATCAGAGTAGCGATGGTCTCCGGCACACCAGCCTGGAGACGGTCCTCTATGGCCGTTGCACCCAGCAGCATCAAGTTCTGTTGGCGGAACAGAATCATGCAAAGAAAGAGTCAGAAATAACTAGAAGTGAAACATGGTGGGATAAAAAAATAAAAAGAAGTTAATGATGTTAAAACAAAATCACATTTAGTTTAACTGTTTATGTGTGCGGGTTCTCGTGAGAACGTCATACACTGAGGATAGGAGCAATGCCAGCGGGTTCAGCGTCGTTGGAAAAGCAGCTCATTTTGGGCCTCAGTACCAACTCTTTCTACATGCCAAGAAGTAACCCGTTACTCGCCGCCCTCCCCTCACTTTAATTTGTTCAGCATTTAAATGCATGTGGGCCCTCATTAGACACACTTGGACAGGCACACAAACAAAACACACAAGTTAACACAACAGTATTGTTGACTCCAGTTTTATTGGGCTTTTGGCAGGCTAGTGCAGGTAATTACCCTTGTGGTCTCCCAGTCGGAGCTCACCTCCTCCGCCTGCTTCCTCCCCCCTCCCCATCTCTCCTCAAGTACTTTTCTCACCTCAGCTCCCTCCTAAATCTTTGGTTTGCTCACCTATCTGCAAAGCTCTTCACTGAATATGGGATCGTTTACTTCTTGCCAAGATAAAGCTTTATTTTCTAACCTACAGACTTGGCATTTGCAATGATTTTCCTTTAAGCAGAAAATCACAGTGAAGGGGGAAAAAAACCTTGAAAAGGCTTTATTTGTTTATTGCAATCCAGAAACGTGATGAGTAAAGACAAGGGACAATGGGGTGGAAACCAGTGTAACCACTCTGCCACCTGCTGGCAACCAAACAGTCTGTTTCTAATCATGCATGAATGAATACCTGTTATCAATTTACTGTCTGCTCTAAAGCTTAATTTACCTTTTCAATTAGTTCATAACACTCCTCCAGCTTCTGAGCGCGGTCTTTAAGTACAGTGCTGACTCGATTATATTCCTTCAGCCATTCCTGATAGGCTTCTTCTTCCAGGTCCACATAGGCAAAACAAAGGGTCCTCAAGCCTGAGAAAATAAGCGGTACATGATACTAAAGTTATTGGGCTCACACATATAGTTACTGTTAAACAGAGAGAGAGAACAAAATCAAAGAAAAAGTCGTTCTAATGAAAAAAATAAAATAAAATAAGATGTACTGATGTTGAGCCTTTGGATTAGCCTTAAGTTTTTGAATAACAGTATTTCTTCTTGACCAAATATGAAATGCTGAATCATTACATCTATTGACTAAAAGTCAAACCTATAGTATGTTTTTTTTTTACTGTGTATATTCATTTAAACAGTGTGTATTTTAGGTCACATCAATCAAGAAAAACCGAAGCAAGCAACAGAATAACAAATGCTACAACTGGTAATGAAAATGGATCTCAATGGAAATCGATACTTGCTTTTGTTTCCATTTTTTCTTACCTTCAGTCGCAAACTGTTCCAGATGAGCAACAGTTAATTCTTTATACTGAGAAGCTTCAGTGAGGCGTTCAAAAATAACATTGTCCTGAAAGCACAAGGCATTTGTCATTATGAAATATGTCCCAACAACAGCTGGAACAATACCAGCAATGAGATAAACATACAGCCCCTTTGCAGTACAGCCGCAGCTTCCCACTCGGCGTCCTGACCACCGCAGACATGCGTTTGCGGTTACTGGAAAAGAAACATCAAGTCCATGCTTAACACACAGTCTGACATCGTGAGTCATTTAATATCTGGGATGATTTAGTTACCTGGAAAACTCCAGCACATTCAGCAATTCATAGCTCATCTCTGTTCCTCTCTGAAACATACAGGGGGGAAAAAACATCAGCTCGGCCCAAAAAGCAGCGGTGAAATCTGCAAATACATGCTTACAGCTTCAATGATGACAGAATCAGGGGTCCGAGCAGTGAAGACAAAGCCGAGTCCTTTGGCACCTTTGACCAGCGCTCCTTCATCTGGTGAGGAGGCCTGGTAAATTATTTGGTCTTCTTCCCTTTCTGGTACTACTGTGTGGCACACGGCCATCATGGTCAGGAACTCGCAGATCTGTGGTGACGTAGGCTGAATCCAAAGAAAATACAACCAGAGGACATAAGGGCTATAGTATAACTGCAGCTTCTAAGTCAAGAAAACAAAAAAGTCCCTCAGGGACACCTACATGGTTCTTCTCAATGTTTTGAATAAGAGCTGGGTCATCAAACTCTGTGGAGTTATTGCTGCTGGATGGCAGATTGCTAAGAGACAGACAAAAAACCTATCATTTATCTAAGTTATGAGTGCACTGGGAGTGAAGGGCATTCAGTTATGACAAATTATGTTGATCATCTAAGCAAAGCACAAAACATATGGTGGATCTATCTTAAGAGTCTGCCAATCTAGAAAATAAGAAATATTAGAAAGGAGTAAGACAGATGAGCAGAATACGGACACTGACCTGAAGTCCTCCATTGAACGATCACAGACGAGATCAGGGAAGTGGCTGAATAAAGTTGAATTGTGAGATTGCAAAAAAAGAAAACAGTAAAAAAAAAAAAAAAGAAATCTGTCAACTAATAGATTAGTTCCTTTGATCGAGCATGCAGGGATACATTAGACAGAGTAACAGAGGATTCTTAGTTCAGTTAGTCTGAAACAGGAATTGAAGAGTGAAAAGCGTGTTTAGTACAGCATTTTGAGCTCATATTCAATTTAAGTCAATTCAAGAGGTGCATTTTCAAGAGAACAAAAAATGACTGACCCATATGTGATTCCTGCAATGGTGCACTTCTTAAAGTGCATGACATTACAGGTCAGAGTTCCTGTCTTGTCAGAGAAGAGATATTTCACCTAGAAGTGGAAAAGATGGTTGGTAATGAAAACAAACAGCTTGTTTTATCAGTCTTGGTTTTGTAAAGGTTGTTACAGGTACAATTTCTGTTCAGAAGCCAGAGATGAAAAAGGAGAAAACTAACCTGGCCCAGTTCTTCATTAAGGTTGGATGTTCGGGCCATTGCTGGTGTGTCGGTTTCTGGGTAGTACATCTCCACATCCTGAGGAAAACACAAAACCACATCATGACCCACAGGAAGACTTGACCACAGTTTTAACATGAGAATGCATTAAGACGTAGAGGAGGTCGTACCCAATTGATGAAGAGGGCCTGTGTGAACTTTACGACCTCAAGAGTGACCAGCAGGCTTATAGGGATCAAGTTATTGTAGAGGATGATGAATGTCAGCAGGTTGTATGCAAAGTTAGTGGAGATGTCACCTGATAACACACACGCACACACAAAAAGGCAGAAATTTATAAACCATGAAATTTGTATTTTCTCTGACTTTTCATTACCACACAAACAGGAGCTGCTGGCTGAGAAATGTGGTTTATTTGCATTTGCACTCACCAGCCCGGGACAGGTACCAGCAGGCCTCCTCCGTGTGTTCTTTGTTCCAGATGGCTGCGCCCACAGAGCTGACCAGTGCCATGACAAGCAGGATGCCAAACAGGACCAGGATCTGCATGTTGGTCACCCGCTCCACATTAGAGCGCTTCAGCGGTGCCTTGGTGGAGTTCTACGAGGTGGACAAATCAAGGAAGACTAAGTGAAATAAAAAAAACAGCTGCCTGACTGACTTATAATGTCTCAGTGGAGAAAAGAGGAAAGATATGGGAACTTTTAAAAGGCTCTGTTTTACTAAGTCAGCCTGTGTGTCTTATTGATCCCGGGTATTTACGAGGTTGAAAATTTGTTCTTGCATGTCAAAAACAAAACAATATAGTTATTATTATCATTAATATTGTTATTCAACCGAAAATCCAGCTTAAAATACATTTTCCTTCTAGGCATCATGCAAATCTTACTGACTTTAGGCAAGAAAATGCTTTTACCTGCATTAGTTTAGAGTCATGGCCTGTGTATACAACAATTCCCACAACCCACTGTGTGTTCCTGAGCTGAGCGCCACGCAACAACACTTGGTCTGGACCTAGAGGAGCTGGACTGTGAAACAGAAAAGGGTGAGATGCACAAACTGTCATACATAATCTTTTGTTGTTTTTTTTTGTGATCAACTTTTTTTCATTTTGAACAGGTAGACAAAGGTAGACACACACAGAAAGAAATAACAAAACAACAAACAATTAAAAAATTAGATTTTTAAATTCCTGTTTCTTCGATCTCTTTACTTAAATTATGTAAATGTACTGAAAGGCTGACACTTGAATTTGAAATAATTTCATCATCCCACTTTTCTGGCATGCAAAAAACATTTTATACACTACTCTTGTGCCCCCAGTGACAGCGTTCTCTGCTACTAAAATCTGTATTACTGTGTCTTACTTGTGGTTGTCCAGTCGCAGTGTACCAGTGAAATCATACAGATGCCTGTTGGGGCCTTCACACTCCAAACGACCTGATAGCGCCATCAAATCCTCCTGGGCCTGTACCGCGGCGGTGAGCGGTAGACCCTGAAAAATATCGACAACACAGAGTCAAAGAGGGTTCATTCAGGGTGAAGGTTTACTAAATTCATCACAAAAAGTAATAACGAGAGCCAAACATAGATCCTGCACCTGTCTGATCTTCAGGTTGGTTTCTCCATCCAGATTAGAGGTCTCTATGTAACACATGGCCTGTGGTTCGCTGCAGAGACAAAAAGTCAAGGAGCATCAAAACACCGTAAGGTTTAAATGATTCATGCATCCACTGACAAGAAACATTGTGTTTTGAGTTTTGTGTAATCAACTGAAGAATTAGTTAAGTTAGTTTGATTAAGGATTTATTGACAAAATTTTGCTTTCTTTATACCTTTTTACTCTTTTAAGCTTAGTTTTTTATGTATTCATTAATCTATCTCAAGGCATTAGTCAGTTTTACCAGTAATAAGATAGAATTTTAAATCTTAAATTAAAAGCAACAAAAAAAGAAAAAGATTATTTGTAAGTGTCCCTCATGAGTAGAAGCCATAAAAAGTTAGTGAAAGACAAATTATTAGAGATATTAGAGATGTTTTAAGAGGCAAACAGACAAATGTACACACATGCTCACAAAGACAACAGAGTCTGACCTGGAGGACACTATAACCATGTCAGCTGGAAGGTGCTGGCCATTCTTCACCTTCACTATGTCCCCTACTGCCACCTTGTGGCCAGGATGCAGCAGCATTAGGGTGGTAAAAGAGGGCAAAAAGAGGGGGAAAAAAAAATAAAAAAATGGTGAGGGTAACAAAGAATTGGAGAAGCAGGAGAGGAAACAGCGGGCAAGTTAATCAGTGACCAGAAAGAATGCAGCCGACAAGGAGAAAGATTTAAGATAACATGACAGAGAGCACAGCGGTGTGTTGCTTTAATTGTTTGGCTTAAGCTGCAACAGAGACAGACCAGAAGGATACATAAAGATTACAACTAGTATGCAACTATGAAAAAAGATTTAAAAAAATAAATAAAATAAATAAAAAAACTTTTGAAAAACCCTTTTGAAACCACAAACTTTCTCTCCGTCACCACATTCCAAAACAAACAGCCATGTTATAAAACGAGAGTCTGGACAAGAATGTGGACAAGCTAAAACACAGCCCCGGTATGTTGCATTAACCAGAGGAAAAATGTAACCGTGTTTATCAGGTTGTCCTTTCTTTTTGAGGCAGCGCCAGAAAACTGTTTTCCCAGGACTCGGGGAAACATGACGGATTCCCTTAATGCTGGGTAATGTGAACTGCAGCATTATTGATTCCTGAACATGATGCTTCACTCATGGACTTTCTTCAAGGCTGTCTGGCTCTCTGACAAAGCACCACTCTACTGATCTTACGCCACGCAATTAATAATCTTATACGAGACACAAGGGGAAGTTACTTTTTCTTTTACAGATTAAAAGGGCCCTCAAAGGGTGTTTTATCAGAGAGAGAAAAAAATATACTTCCAGTTGCAAATTAGGGGGTAAAAAGGGCTGAGCATTTCCTGAAAACTAAAATGTTCTTATTTCTGCTCGAAAACAAGGTTAATGGGTCGGAACGGCAGCTGGAAAAAAAAATCCTCACCGGCTCTGACACATAGCAACAGTGGAGCTCAATTCCTACTAAACTTGTTTGTCATCCAGATAACAAGGGCTGAAACTTGATTTGATTCAACCTAATGGAGCAAAGCACACAGCTGGGCTCCGTTAATGAGTACATTGAATAAGAAACATTAACCAACATGAAGAAAGAAAATGGCACTGCAGAAAGCGTCACACTGCATCTGAACACACATTTTTTTCTGAAAACCTTGCAAATCATTTGATTCCAACTTAACATTTACCTTATCATCTTATTGTCTCCCTCTATAATAACATCCGCCTGCTGTGTATAATTAATAACCATTTTCCATTACACCCAATAAAAGGAAGCGACTCACCTAGTTTTATTTCACATAATTTAAGCCAATAAAATTTGATGAAGTGAGTCAGAAACTGAAAGCAAAAGCACAGGATTCATATGTGAGCGCACCAGAGCTGAAGCATATGATGATATAGATACCTGTTTCCAGATTATCGTCTGCCAAGCCCCGTTCCGCAGCACTGAGAGATAAGGACAACACAGCCGTCAGTCAGCCTATAGAGCAGGTCTCATACAGTATTCATGCACACTAAACTTTTGTTTGGGGCTGAGTATCCTACGCTATAATGACTGAAAGACAACAACCATTCACTCAGAGATGAAAGGAAAACAAAACACAAGCACATGAACACAAGCACACTCATGGAAAAGCGAACAGAAAGCTGTCGCACATTAACAAACACCACTCATTATACCTGTTGTCTTCTTCTTGTTAACAGTGTTGTCTGCTTTATGCCTTTTCTGTAACAAGAAGGTTGGAGACTACGATGACCCTTTCCCCCTATTTTGAATATTTTAAGATTATTTAAGAGGCACTTCTGGTGATGTTGAAGCTATTGTACTCACATAATCTTCTATGATCTCTTTAATCCCGGCCACAGTGAGGATGAAAATGAGTGGAACCAGTGTAGTGTAACGACCGGTTGGTGACACATCAGGGATTTGCTGGTGAGAGACAGAACAACCAACACTCAGATATCTCTGTTGATGGAGAGTGATGAATGGCTTACTGCATCTATGGACCATCTCAGTAATGGCAAAGATAGAGTAGTTGTTGGGCTGAAGTTACCGATATGCACTTGCAAACACTGATAATGTTTCTGAGAATACAGCAAATATCATTTACATTTAGATAAACTTTAGTCATTTATTCGAATCCAAGGCTGATGTATGCTGATGTAAACTAGGCGAAGCATAAAGATGAGAGTAATCTGTTTTGTTTTTTTTGTGGGTTCTGAGAAACTTATAAAATACAAACTAAAGTGTTACAGGAACACGAGGACATCTAAGGGCCTTGGCCTCCAGAGTATGAGCACCAACCTTAACCTGGTTTGTAGAGCTAGATTATCACTTACATTTGGATCAAACTTGAGTCATTTATTCTAATCCAAAGCTGATGTATGTGAAGTTAGTGAAACTTGGTGGGAGATATCTGTTTTTGTTTTGTTTTGTGGTTTCTGAGAATCTCGACCAAATCTTAAAATTGTGCGAACTTCTAAAACTCTACAAAAGTATTTTATAGTCGTGTCTGTGCAATACTCAAAATGCCTCAAAAGAGGCTTTGCAGAATGTATCATTTCAAGGCTGCAGAGAAGTGAAACAAGAGATGCAGCCTGCTGTGCCACTAGTCTTGGCAGCTGTTGCTGTGTGTGGGTTTTACCTGCATGAGCGCGATGAAGAGGAAAAAGGCGTTGGCTGCCCGTCTGATCTGCTCATAGAGGAACCGGGGAAGAAAAGTGAGAACCCCATACTTGGTGGTGCTGCAGAGAGAGACGGGAACAAAAAAGAATAAATTTTGGTTAGTTTCCAACAGATGGGAGAGAGAAAAGGAAAAATAATACATCAGCAAACATTACTTAAAGACTGAATAAAAAAGAAACCCTAGTTTAATAGTGAAGACCTTGAAAATCTATTAAAAACACTAAATCGTGGTCCGAGTAGGCAAACAAGGCCATTATTGGCTGCCCACACATCAGACCTTTAAATAGATGGAGACATTTCATCCAAAACACTAAATTTAGACCCAAAACTCCATAAACTAGTCTAAGAATCCTTGGCACCCTCAACCTGTCAGTCAACTGTATTGATCAGACAGCTGTATTGATTAGCCTTGATATTGCTAGCACCTACTGTAAGAGCTTTTAGTGAGGCTAAAAATAAAGTCAACATTCAAGTCATTGTTTTTTTTTTTGTTCCCTCATGAGGCCTAATTGAAGAGTAAGAGCTTCTGCAGCGATCTTCTTTAATGGCCAGTGTATAAGTGCATAGAGTGCATACAGCAAATGGTACAACACAAACCTTTGCCACAGAGCCTTACACTCACTGACTCGAAACATTAAGAGCAGGACATTACACACACGAGGGAAAAAAAAGAAAGTAAAAGGGAAAAAAAGAAGGAACAGCTGTTAGTCTGTCACGAAGACACACGATGTCCTGACCCTGATGCCACAGATACCTCAGATCCGGTGATACTACACCTATAGGATCCAGTAGATAAAGCTGAATTAATCTAATCAAAGACAAGTGATACTTGACTCCACACACACAAACACACACATTTCAAGTGTTCTAGAAAAGAATCAGAAATGCCCGACTGTGTTTAAAAATATATATATAAATACTATAGATGTTCAACTTTTTCCTGGTGCTAACAGCTGTAAGCTGTAGGGGTGATGCTTTCCTGCAGCTGTGTGACGTTGCTGTGTTTTTATAAAAAACAGTGCTCCTCATACATTAAAGCCCAAAAGAAATTTGGGGTTAAAGTGTGAAAGGACTTGTGGAAGAAGACAGGCAGGTGTCTGTCTCTCTTGTAAAAATGAGCCAGTAACTTTGCCCTTAAAGCCCTAAAAAGCATTACCGACATATAAACATGGCGGTGGAAGGTCTGGGAAATGGAGAAGAGCTTAGTTGAGTGTATAGATAAAAGCTACGAGGCTTTAATCTCAGAAAAAACAAAAATCAATAAGGGTATTGAACTTTTAAAACACAAACTGAAGTGTTACAGGAACGCAAGGACATCAAAAGGCCTTGACCTCCGGAGTATGGGCTCCAACCTTAACCTGGTTTGTAAAGCAAGAATAAGCTTTTTAAAGTGAAACTGAATATTCCAAAAGCAACATTGCTGAATGCCAATGGCTAATAACACTCCTCTTACAAAGCATAAATAGTTTTCTCTATGGTACCAAGCAGAAAATGGTATATATGTGTATGGGAAAAAACGGCTGCTTTCAGCTGTGGTGATAGGGAACTAATGGAGGAAAACGGAAACAACTTAGTGGAAATACATTTAAGGGAAAATGGAAAACAAGAACAAAATAGAGGACATTTTAATGTGACAACAAACAGGTTTGGGATGGCATAGATAACAATAAAAAAGGGTGATAATCCTGTAAGCAAGTCAGGATTTTGTTGATGAGCTTAACCAAAGTTTCTGTAGATTCAAAACTTGAACTGATCTCCTGATCCCCACTGCATCCAGGACATTAGATCTGTCACAATTTGCTTCTTAGAGCAACAGAGGTACTGACGATGTCATGTCCGCTCTGTAGACTCTGCACTTACTATAGGCTATGCTAAGGTTTTATACATTGATTTTAATGCAGTTTAATTTAGTGAAGGTACATATTTTATAAAAAAGACTGGCAGATGTCAATGTTGATAAGAGCCTCAATCTCTCAATCAGAGACTTCAATTCTTGCAGCTCTCAAGGATTTTGTATTAATGGCATTAATGGTACTTTCCATCTACATGGGAACTGGGAAGTCGGATATGGGGAATGACGTCACGCCCGAGTTAAATAGCGTTCCAGCTCACAATTTGGAAAAATAATAATGGAGCTTCCACATTAAAGCCATTTCTCAGGGGCAATTGTTGTTTTAAGCCAGTGAAGCAACTATAATGAAGCTGCAAACGGTGTTTCTAAGCTATTTTCTAACAGCTGTTTTACAACATCCGCAGAGAGGAAACGGACGTTTTTAAACAATAAAGTGAATTAGAGAAGAGCTACACCGCTATTTGCCTGGTCTGGATCTCATCACAGCTGACAGTGGCGTTGTAGTTCATGAAAAAAGTGAATTAGACTACAGCAGCGTCTACATTTATATCCAACAATACTACATATACGGCTGATTTAATGCAACAAAAACTGATCAGAAGTGCAAATAAACTGATATCACAGAGGCTCCTGCAATTAAACATTGTAAACAACATCTTTAAATGTGAAGTCGGGGTTGGTGAGGGTCGTCTGACTTGGAAATTCCAAGTTCAAATAGAACGCACCATAAGTCAGGAGACTTACCATAACTGTTAGCAAGCTATTGCTCTTTCACCCTTGCTTTTCTCTCTTTGTAAAAATAAATTTGCTATCAATGACAATCATTTTAAGCATGCAGAAGACATGGCCTAAATCAGCCTGTTACATAAAAAGAGTCCTCTGGTGAGACTTCTTCTCGGTCATAAAGGTCCATGGGGTCTAGTTAGCCAGCTAGAAATCAACATTCAAAAACAAAGGAGTTAATTGCATGCACTAAGCTAAACACAACTGAAGAGCCAGTTTCCCTTGAAAGCCAACTTGTTGAAAGTTCACCACGCATCACTCTTCTCAGACAGGTAGGCTGTCTGTATGTCAGTCCTCACATTTTACAACTTGTTTACACATATTGAAAGTGTTGTAACATTTCATGCCACTGCTTGGTACAGTCACTTCAGCTGTGTTTGCAAAGAAAAATTAGACAGGATTGTGGCAAAGGCAGGAAACGTTGTGGAAATACCACAAATACCTCTTGTGAATATTTTTACAAAAAGGATAAACAGAAAACTATAGAATCCTGGCAGACAGTGACCGTCCTCTCTCTTCTGTCAATTCAGAGTTCCTCTGTCTAACGGTGCCTTCAAAAAGGTCTTTTATACCAAACGGCACTCTTTACCCAACAAAAAGACCGATCCACAACTTATATTGTGCTGCTGCTCTTTTAATAATTACCTTTTTAATTTAAGTTTTTTAAGTCAGTTTTTTATATGTATTATATCATTTTTTTTGGCATTTTTACTGCACCTATGCAATACTGTTTTTGTGTGTCTTCTAGAAACACAAAGTAGAAACAGACAAAGAGAAGCTGCATCGGTCTGTCTGAAACTATTACAATTTGCCTGACTTACTAGTTATCACCACCATCCTGCAGCATATGCTGATGACAGCTGGGAGGATGTTGAGAACACTACAGCACATGGCTGTCTATGACAGATAATTACATCCCATCAAAGATTCTCTCTGATCTTGCATGCTGAGCCACAGAGCGCATCCACAGACAATAAACTATATGTGTAAGAAGAAGGTGGAACTTTTTGCACCATTGTGCAAACTGTGCAGACTACAAAGTCGATACAGCTAAGAAAATCCTGCCTACATCCTTCAACTGAGCAATGAGGAATCAGAGGAGAAATCAGTGAAATCAAACAACACTCGTGCCACAGTAGCCCTCTGCGGGTTTTCAAAAAGCCACAATGCAAATCTTTGACCCAATGAGTGCAGTGCTGTAAACATACCCAAGTCTTGTTACTTTAGTTTTAATGCATGCTTTAAATATTTATGGGGATGTACTGATTATACCACATTGTAATGATACTTAGTAAAACCAAGCACTTTAGTGACACATGTTAACCTCAACCTCTGGTTCAGCTGCAGACGTGAAAAATGTTTTCTAATAGGTGAGTTATTACACCATCTAATCTACAAGTTTACTCTTCAATAACTACAATTTTACAAAGGGAAAAGAAAAAAAAACAGTGATTATGAATTCAATGAAAGTCAAAGAGGAAAATGCTTTAGATTATATTCAAAAGAGAATGACACCACATCTTGGTGGTCCAAAGTCTAGCTGACAGATAGTGAAAACCTGGAGGTAAAGCATACAATCAGGCTGTCAGAGAACGTCCTTCAACCCCACATTGTGGATCTAAAACCCTGTGAGCAAACATCCACATTATTGGATCATCCTTTAGGGCACAAGGTACATATAAACTGACAGTGCACTCTTTTAAAGTGCTTTTGGTAAAGCTAAAAAGTCTTTGTAAGAACACAAAATAACTGCAAAGTGTAAGAAAACATAATATTATTTAATATTAATATTAATTTTGTGCTTTCTTTACACAGCAAAACAAAAATCCCATTCATCTTTATAAGATAAAGAAAAATATATTATAGAACCCACAATGAAAAACAAAATCTGTCCCAATGACAGCAGAAGGATGCATATAACAGGAAAAGTTATAAGTCCAGGAGAGGCGCTTACCTGACATGGTTGTCGCAGAACTTGGTATTCTGTGGCCGGTTGAGCAGCACCGTCCGCGCCGAAGCGTCTATGGGATCCGCCTGGGAAGTGGTCCCGGACATCTCATCATCTGCCTTGCGGTAACCGGCGGACGAACAAGAAGGTCCTGCACCGTTGGATTGATGGGAGAGAGGCGAGGCTGAGTGAGCGCGAGACAGAGACAACGGGGAGGGAGGGAGAGACACATAGACGGGGAGAAGTGGTTTACAGTTCAAAAGCGAAGGCGCCCAATTACTACTAGAGGCTACTTTATGCTGATGTACGCTGAAGCCAAAGGGGTCGATTCAATGACGTTTCCCATAACAACTCCCCCCCTCAAACCAGTTTTTCATGCGCCGTCAAAGCACACAAGCGCGTTTCGCAACGCCCACGGGACCCCCGCGTATAATGGATGTGCTGAGGGATGCACAATGGCGAACAAACACGCCAGGTTAGTCTATTTTTATCAGCAAGTTCATATGTTGGCCTAACACAGCGCGTTCACATCCATATGGAGGCGCGGTGTTATCCAGAGAAGTGGCTGAAGGGGATGCAACACGCTTCTCCCGCAGACTCCGTGCGTCCCCGCCCGCGTGGCTTTGTCATCTCCAAGCGTCGTGATCTCCGCTCATTCAACCCGCTGGAGCTCCGGGAGCTGGCCATTTTTTAATCAAGTGCGCCTGGTACCGCAAAGTAAGTAGGTGCGGTAGCGCTGGGATGTCGGAGTAGTGAAAGAAATGCAAACAGGTCTGGGCGCCACAGTTTGCTCAGCTGGTCTAACAACGGCGGACCTGGGCGCGGACAGATGCAGCGGCGCGCCCGTGCGTCCCCTCTCCTCAGTCGGCTTTGCTAAATAGGAAGCTCCCGGTTAAAGAAAAGTGCTCCGAAGCACCCGGCCACCTGCCGCTTGGGAAGCGTCTACCCTGCGCGTCTCGGGCTCTTTCCTCCCTCCTGCGCTGTGTTGCGTTGTTTCACGGTCAGTATCAGACGGGGGAAGCCATACTGAGCTCCTTAGCGCTACGGAGGGGAAAAGCAGGGGCTCCGCTTTTAAAGGGCCAGAAGCCTGATATCGCCTTAAGGTCTTTCGGTCAGAGAACAGATGGTTCAAATGACATCCTCGAGTCAGGAGCTATCCGTCAGGACATCGCTTCATGTCGCTTTCTCCCTACTGATGCCTGTACAACCGAAGCGCTCACTTCACTTCCTATTTCCTCCGGCTCTTCAGCTCTGTCATTACCCAGGAACACAAGTTCTGTGTGTGCCACCCTGCATCTATTGCTGCAAACCATATCATCCAGCCTGCATTCATCTGGTAATCCTCAAATCATATTCTTTAAGGCATTTAAAGTGTACCGAAGTGCTCCATAATAATTATGAGATGAGATCAATTACACCACAAATTACTTTTCCTACAATTTGTTATGAGATACCGCTTGGAATAATGATTGTCTTATTGAATGATGATAACCTTGGGAGATTGGAGCATTGTGTTTCCATCTATGAGTGAGTTTGAGAGGGAAAACAACAACAGACTAATTGCATGAATAATTTAAAAAAGAATAAGCACTGGCGGGGTTCTGCAGATTGAATTTCCACAGTCCTGAAACCCCATTTCTGCAGCAAAACAATGGGCGAGTCGCTCTCCTTCCTCATCAATAACCAAAATCACGTTAAACGTCATTATATTCCACTTAAGCTGAGGGATGGCTAAAGTTGAGAAATTGGAAAAGTACACGCAAGTAAACTGATCAGACTAATCTAAAAGATGTGCGATCATATTTCTCGGCACATCAGACATTCACTTTTTCATGGAAAATGACGTTCCGTATCATTTTACATTTACTAGAGGTATAGCCGTCGATACTGTTTTGCAGATCCTCTTCGCTTTCTTCTAATCTCAAAGAAACCTGCTTGACAAGAGCGTAAACCCTTCTAACGTAGTGAAATGCTCTATCTCACCGGGCCCACAGAGAGTCTGTACAAGGCACTGTGCAAAGGTCAAAGTCTATCCAGGTAATAAACAGCCTATCTCACATCTCAATATCTCAGACCAGGTTATTACTCCACCTCTGGACTGAGCCGTGAGTCACTATCACAGCTCTGTAAGCTACACTGCAAATGACCCCTTGGGTCAACCAGGATAACAAATGATTGTGAGAAATGATCAAGGAAGATGCAAGGTTAAGGGCTAAGGAAGTCGAAGTATGATAACGGCAATGTCCTCCGAGATCTCTGTAATTTTCTAAGACCTTTCTGAATCAAATATATTTTTTACGCACAATATGCATCTTATTGTGATTTCTGTGCTTGTGGGAATTTTTACTGAATTTCCTTTTATCCTGCTACACTTCTTTTTCACTGAACCCCAGCAGACTCAATCTTTCCAAAAAGATCAATAATGGCACTCTCAGCACCATACTTCTCTTATAATTCATTTCTGAGAAGATCAATGCCTCAGTTACTCATCTCTGATGGAATAGAGACGCAGTTGCCTCCGTAACTCATTACCAGTGTACCTCTGATGAGTCAGCAACAAACCCCAGCGAGGCCCAGCCAGGTCAATTACATATAAAGCACCCAAGATTGCAAGACAGATTCCTCTGGTCTGACAACCAGCAGCCAGAACAGGTAAGACAAGACTGATCCGCACTCAACACTCTGATCTCATACCCTGCAGGAAAGCTACCCATTTAGTTGTTGAGTCTACCTATTCTCTTGAAAACAAAAACTAAAATCTCAATCGTCATGCATACTTAATGAATTACCTACTTATGCCATTAAAAGGTTTATAAGACAAAAGAGATTTTTAACATTGAGGGCAGATAAAATAACCTGTGTGGAGAGGCAGGACAATCTGAAAATGCTGACAGTTGAATCCGACATGCTTATAATGTGAAGAAAACCACAAACTTCATAATATCTCAATATGTAGTGTGACTTTTGTATTTTGTGTTGGCTCCAAAACTTTCCTGTTCAAGCAGCTTAGGCTGCTGAATAATGGATACCACAGGCTGCATAATTCATCTACATTTTCCAGTATGGCAGATCATATTTTAACCAGACACTCTACTTCAGTGTTGTGCCTGGGTTTCCTTCAGGATAGCTGCAATCAGAGTATCTGAAACTACCAGAACTGTATTTTATAATGTCACAACTGTAGCTTTGGAGATGTTCGAACATTTAATCCCATCATGCAGCCCAGAGATGAAATGATCCAGAAAGGCACTAGTTGCTAATCACACTGACAGCTATGGTGGGATTTACAGAATTATTTCCAGATGTTGCAGAATTGCCATTCAAACAAGATACGCTATGGACTCTGGCTGATCCTGTGTCGTTTTTTTTAGATTGTTAAGCCAATTCAGATGCTGTTCCACTTGTACATGACAAGTATAAGTAGGTGTATTTATCCTGGTGTGTCTGACATGCCTGTCTTTGCAAATAGCAGAGTATTAGAAGTAATTGTTAATAACAAAAGTTTGAAGTCTATGACAGGGACAAACCCTTCTTAAGTGTTCTCAAGCTAAATCCAAAACCTCAACTACCCGGTCAGCTTGTCATGGCTATTACATAATCACTTGCAATTACTTTACATAGGGGCCAACGACTTGGTCAATCCATCATTTTCAGAGATTTCCATTTTCCTACAAGAACACTTGCATGAAACTGATTCAAACAATAATTTTCACTTTTCTTATGCCATTTTTCGTTGCCGGCCCCTCAAAATTCTGGCAACGAAGTAGGGAATAAAAGGCACCAGTAACACTAATCTGAAAGTTATCATGTTTTGAATTGATCAGAAAAAGTAAATTATTCATTACAATTGTTGTTTGTCAATGGATTGTCAACTTTTTTTTTCAGTGACAGCCTTTTTACTTATCTATTTAAATTCCTCTAAAAGCTTCTGCCCACCCCACAATAATACCATGCAGTCAAGACAAGAGCACATTACCAACTGAGCGCCGTCTGCCTGAGCGACCCTTATGTCCCATGCTTGCCCTGGTTTCTTAAGTAACCAGCAGACCCTATTTCCAGGTATAAGTTAACCTGGTCACTCTTAGTCCATGTGGGTCCATATTCTCCCGTACTGGAGTAGGAAGTAAGGCAAGAAAGCCTCTTAGGAGTGAAGTGAGCGAGCATGGTAATCCTTTCTATGTCTGCTCTGCAACTTCACCTGCTGCTAATCCATAACCTGTTAATCCTACAGGTGTGACGTGCACACCGATGTAAATTACACTAATGTCTCAACATTTCTGTATATTGATCACATACACACACACTATGCACACAAATAGAAATGCCCATCTTTAAGGGCCAAAATACACTAAAAGCCCCAACATGCAGCTACTCCCCTGTGCTTCTCTACTTCCAGCTTACTCCCGCATGCATGCAGCCATGTTCACGTACATGCTCTACTCACGTTTGGTGTCTATACATGCATGTGTTGTGCTCTACAGCATGCACATATTCATACCTAAAGTTTTGCTCATATTTATCCGTCTTCACCAGCATGGGCTGGTAAATGTGTCAACTACTATCTATGAGCGCATGCAGTGAGAGGGTGAAATCTTTGCCAGCATTCATCACTCCAGGCCCAAAGGAGCTACGGGTTATTCAGAAGCCACAGTCAGATATCTGAACCTTTTCAGCTGAAAATCAAAGACAGGAAGTTTCTCCACATTGTAGCTCTTGAGGGCCGGGGGTCGGGAGAGGCCTGCTGCTACACTTTGTGTGCGGCACATGCACCTTAGGACTCCAGGCACATATGGGGGCATCATCCAGTCTAATTTGAGCAAACTCACTTTTGTCAAACCTGTCTGTGAGCCGGGCACGCATGGTAGCGCTGGCACCCTGGCCTGGGTCCTGCAGTTCAGAAGCCTCCTGCCTAATGGTGGTCAACACTAACTGCTCTGTGGGTGCCATGACAGGCAGTGGCAGGAGAAAACAACACACACAAGACAACAAGTCAATTAATAACAAGAGTGACTATAATTGTGTCAGCGCCTCTCAGAGCTGTCTACAGAGTGCGGGAGTGCCCCCCTGTGGCCATGTGATGCACATACCTCATTTCTACAGTTACTTGGCTTCCCTATCTCCCGAGTGGCATCTTTTCTAGCTTGGCAGCCATGACGACCAATCATTATCTTCCCACAACAGATGAATAGTTTGCAGCTGTGTAAACTACCACTAGCTTAAACTAGCCACACCAACAGTGGTAAAAGATATGTTCTTTAAGATAGAAAGGCAAGGGGCTGTCAGAGACAACCAGAAGGCATAAAGAATGCAGCTTGTTAGCCTTAGTTTGGTACATAATCCTAAAATAACCCCATTAATTGTATTGTGTACTTTCTGACCAGTGTAGCTTTGTGAGTACTCATCTAACATGTGCTATTAACAGTTTGGATTACATGCCATTAATGAGCTTCTTAAAACAAACTCAATTAAAAGCAAACTTTTCTTGCAAATGTTTGTAAATAAATGTGACAGATTGGCTTCTTCAGATGTCATCACCTGGGGTGTGGCAGCCAACTAATTGGAGCAAAGAATTAAAAGGTCAGGCTCCAAAAGATTAAAATACAGGCAACATGAAAAAGCCATGAATGGCATGTGGGCTAATAAAGGATTACTTTTCCATTTTTGCAATTTCTTTTTATATGAAAGTTTTAAAATGGGAATTCAACTGTTAAAACCAAATTTAAAAAATTTACCAACAAAAAAAGTCTCACACTTATTGGTCGGATATAAAAATAAAAGAAAGAAAAAATAAAACTGCAAAAATAAGTGTGACCCATTGTGCAGCCTATCGACACTATCTTAAGAAATGCAAATGCAGTAAATTAGTAAAAGTAATATTTGCTATAATGGTTTTAAAAAGGTTAAGGGCTGCATTCTAATAATCTTCCTGCCTTTAGGGTCAAAAGTTGAAATTCTCCTTTTAAAAACAAATATCTGGAAGCCTCTGGCCTAAAGCCATCATGGCCCAGTTGGCGCTCATCTGCACTCACAATTTGCCCTGCTTTCTATTTCTGGAAACTGAAAGAGGCATGCAACCTGACTGAACACAGACAGACAGACACACACACACACACACACACACACACACACACACACACACGCACACAAAACAGCCTTACAATATGTGCCAGTCACTATTAAAAGCCACTGGATGAGACAAACACATGCTCCTCTCCTCCAGAAAAATCCAATTAAATGTCTGTTTGCTGGTGTGAAATGATCTATTGCAGCTGTTGTTTAAACATTCCCATCTTTCCTATAATTACAATATAATCTGAAGATTTTCTTTATAAAAAAAGAACATCTAAAACAAACAATAAATCAAAATGAAGGGTTATCCTAATAACAGAGAGAACATGTAAGAGAAAAAAGGCCATTGCTCATATGTTACTGTATCCATCACTTTGTCCAGTATAAAAAGACTGATATGGACTAAAGAGAGAGTAATTTCCGGTCGCCTCAGAAGTAGCGCTCCTTAGGTGGTCATGTGATTTTTAAGTCGGGTTGGTAATAGGCTGTTAATGGATTGATTCTGCAGGCGCTTGACTAGGACATTTAAACAACTTAATTGTATTTTTTTATGAGCCATCATAAATAAAAATAAAATAAAATAAACTAGTTGATCATTAGGAAAATACCGTGTGATCCAGTGGGTGCAATACAGAATAACCTGATGCAACAATTACATAATACTATAACTATCCCATAGGACATTTAATAAGGTGCATAAAACAAACATGATATCAGAAATTTTCCCCATCAAGCGAATTAATGCAGGTCCATTTCTTACTGATGTTAAAACAGAGCACGCATCCTTTAACTTGTTATCTTTTTTAAATGCAGAAAAAGCAGAGCTAGCTACCTGGAGCAGTCCCCTGCAGTCTGCTTGTCCTTGCATCCCTGACTGGTCCCAAAAAACTGAGTAGGGATCGAGCATAAATACCGGCACATCAAGTCAGCCCATAGCCATGCCGCAGTCCCAGACATTACCGTAACCCGTTGTTATGCCGAGCACATACAGATACGCACGACTATATACAGGTCGCTATACGTCCAGAAGTGTCATGCCTGTTCATGAGATAAGCACTTTTTTATGACAGGTCGCAGTCGAAGATTAAATTAGGTGCGGTTTTAGCTTACCTCCCTCGCTGTGTATCTTCTTGGCTCTCCGGTTGAAATACATCTTGCTGGTGGAGAACAACGGTCGGTGCGGATGGGACGAGGAGGCCAGAGGGGTGGCATGCTCATAGCTCGCAGGCAAAGCGGAGAAACGCTTCCCCGGGCCCGGGCTGCGGTCGCCCTACCTGCTGCTGCTCAACGTTCATTATTTGACGGTTGGACCGCGGAGGCAACGTCGTAGGGGGCAGCTTTAGCCATAGCGTCATAGCAACTGGAATTAGATATGTTATACTTCCGGTCAGTGTTTTCAAAATAAATGTTTTTTGGGGGCGAGTTTGTTTTTTGCTTTGGCTTTTTTGTAAATTTGTTTTCATAAAAACCCTGTACGGTTCTGCTGAAATATGAAGACAAAAGCACCTTATACAGTTGTCTTAATTGTCTTTCTGTTATTTATTGAACTAAGGTTTCAGTTAATTATAAAATTATATTTCTGCAAATTAAAAAATGTATTAAACTCTATATCTTATCACTTATTCTTGTATTCCATAAATAATTTAAATGAACTTCTGCATCTGCGATTTGTTTTAAACATGCTAATATTATTCTAATCTTTAAGACATTATAGATATAGCTTGAGAAATGATTTATTTATTGTTTTGTTTTAAAGAATTGTCTTATTGTTTTTAACCAGTTTGGGAACATATGGGGCAATTATTTTCTCTTTTTTGTTGGTTTAACTATCTTTATGTTGGTCGTCTTACAGCCCTTTATAAATAAAGTTAAGTTCAGAATAAAGTTGAGTTTTTATTCATTCATTCATTTTGTAAAAATAAATATTTTGCGGTCTTAACTATAGTGAGCAAGCTTTTATTGTCAACGGAAACTTTTACATTCCTACTCTTGTCCCGTTCAGCTTTATTTAGGCACAGGTTCGCCCATCGGAAGATGCGTACACGCTCACAATGCTTGACGCAAAATCTAAATTAGGCCCTAACTAATCTAGAAAAATTAAGGTGATTTGTTTTTGGTTGATCATGTCTTCACTTTCATAATAGGGTTGTATCATACATTGCTGGATAGCCTGATTAGTGTTATGGTATTTTCAAGAAAGTCATGATAAATGAAGAAAAAGTTTATAAGAAAAAGGTATAGGGACAACAAGTCAGTGTTCAGTAGTCTATGGAGTGTTCCAAAGATAAGAAGGAAAAGTTTTTTTTCATATGACACGTTATGAACGTCCAAACATCCACCATGGAACACAGACAGAGGAGCCAAATGTTGCATTCTTTAAGCAAATATGACGAAGGTATAAAGTCAAGATAACATTGGTCACCTTTACCACTTGGAATAACTTCGAATGATTGTGATTCTGAAGAATGAGCAACACCTAAACATGCAAAAGTAACCCCCTTAAATGTCCCACAATCTGCTGCAATATTCTATTCTATATTTGAGGCCATTATTTT
>JAVQJG010181922.1:0-25423 GCA_036024015.1 Craterocephalus amniculus
TTTCCGTCCCCACTTGATCAAACAGATCCAGGTGGCCTTGCTCTTCCTTTTCTTTTTTAACCTGTTTTTGCTACAGTGTGCGCTCTCTGTGCACGCTTCATCCCGCCCTTTTATCCTCTCTTTCCCCCCGTGTTTGTTTATGCTCCTCCTCCTCTTGCTCGGTATTTTTAGAGACGAATTACAGAGCACTGCGGGAGGAGAAAAAAAAACTGGAGGGGGAGCAGTTTAGGCAATGTGTGTCCCGCTTCCTTCCTTCTCACTTTCATGAGGACCACTTTTTTTTCATTATATCTGTATACGTCTGGATCCGTCTCATTTTCATCAGTTTCAGCCTGTTCTTTTTGTTGCTTTTATTTTTTCGGGTCTCAAATCGAGCGCTCTTGTGACAGTTCTTCAGACAAGAGACTTGTGCTTTAAAAATATTCTTTGAGAGCCCGATGAGATGAATCAGTCTGAGTTCATACAGTATGTGTTATTCAGATGGTGTGCCTTCCTGCTGCTGTGCATTGGCTTCATGCATGCAGATCCTCTTTATCATGCTGTTGCGTAGAACTGCAGTTAAACCTGAATCTGCCCTCGGTTAATCTGTTTGCAGCACCCTGTCAGGCACAGGTTACTTTACACTGCACAGCCATCTGTTTGCATCACATGGCTGTGTACATGGCAGCCACCTGTGTGGCTGGCTATGCATTAATACATCAGCGTACAACGGTGCATAAGTTTCCTTTTACAAAAACAAAAAATTCCTGCTGTGATTACACATATTCTGATGGCAGTCGACTATGTTGTCCAAACAGCATGGCTTAGGTGTCAATCTGTCCATTTATTGATCTTTCTGCTCCCGCTACAGGAAGTTTTTGAAACTAGTCTGTGCTTCGTTCTGATCTCTTCAGGCCCTGTTGTTGTTTAAGATCCTTCCAGACGATATCAGTGACAGTTATGCTTCTTAAAAGCATGCTCGCATTACTTTAAATCAAGCCGAGATTAGATTTTTGTCCTGCGTACAAAGTTTCCATCCGATTATTTTCACTAGATGAAACGTGCACAGCATAACTTCCAAATTGTTATTGCAGTAAATCAGTGTTATCTGCTCAGATATCAGCATGACTGGCTAAATAGTGTCTGTATTTATAATATTTATGTACGCCAGAGGCCGAGGAAGAGGCAGGAAGGAGAGATGGAGAGCATGTGTGTGACAGTGAGGGGAAGAGGGAGATTGCTCAGGATTTGGCGTAGGTCCCTTCATATGGATGTTTGCTCTTGGTATGAAATTTGGTGTGACTTAAATCTGCACCCATACACACACACACACACACACACACACACACATGTGCTCAAAGACACAGATGTGCGCTTTCAGCCAGCAGCTGTAGCAACATGAAGGCACCAACAGCCAAATGTAGAAAGAGCATTTTCGCAGCACGTGGCTCAGCCCCTTGTTGCTGCAGGACAGTTGGTCTGTGAGAACAGACATGATGCATAAACCGCTGCATGGACAAGCACTCGCATATCTCCCACATCTCGTCCACATCCATAACACCGCACGTGCACTTTGATCCAATAACCAAAAGCTGTTGTTTGTACCATGCACCTGCCTGAAAGCCCCCAGACTCTGGAACCCGCTCCCTGCCTGAGTGCAGACAGCTTCAAGTCTCCACTCAAGACGCATTTGTGCTGATTTAAATCCCTTTATAAATATTTTCTTTTTGTTTTCATTTGTCATCATTTTGTGCTGTTTTTATGGATTTTATTGATACTTTCTTTGCAAAAAGCCCCATAGAAATAAACGTTACTTACTTACACAATGAGAAATACTACTGCAGAATAAAGTCATAAGCTGCATAGTTTTCCTTGGGTCATGGTGAGAGAGCAGGAAAGGCCTTCTGAGTGTCAACAAAAATAAAAACATTTGAATTCAAGGGATACATCTGATCCCAGTGCACACTGTTAAAAAAAGCCCATGCCAAGCCAGTGATGTCTCTGAGCTCACTTAGGCTGACTAAAATCGTAGCTCCCGCAGGCCTCTGTGGCGGGAATATTAATATCATGGAATTACACAGTGAAGAGCAAAAGACCTTAAATATGTTTGAACTAATGCTTATTTAGCAGTTCACAAGATCTCATCCATTATTCAGACATGATGGCTAAAACCCCGGCTCAGAAAACTTAATTACAAAATGGTGTGGGACAGAAATGAAGGCTTGGACCCAACTGCAGGCGTACGTATATAAATATATATATGGGGCTCATGTTCACAGCAGGGGCTCTGCAGTCAAAGGAAACAGCAGAACTGTTTCCCCCAGAGCCTTGGCTTATTAACTATCTGTGTCTCTCCTTCTCTTTTGTCCTGTTTTTCTTCTTGCTGCATCCTTCCCACAAGCCATTTGTCATCACTGATTATACTGCGCATTGTTTCCCACCACGTTCTTCTGCCAGCATCCAGTGTAACAGGCTTTCTTTCCCCTTTATCTGCACTTGAAGCGGAAATGATGAAATTACATACCTGTATATTGTATTGATACAAAAGTGAAAAAAACAAAAATGAAACTTGCATCGTCATCGTAGCACTCTGTGATATAAGAATAACCCCAAAACTAAAATTTAGGTGTTTATGATACCAAAGGAGGATAAGAAGTTCATCATAGTGATGCTCCATTCAGATCCACTGAATCGGTTTTAAGTCCGATCCAGGACAAAATTACTGGATCGGGTTTTTTTTTTGTTAGAATCTGTCCGAACCATCTCATATATCCTCAACTTCACTTTGCACGTTTTCTGTTAATACACTGGGATTGGTTTTATTAACAAACTTGCACTTTCATTTTAGTTGAAACATTTAAATGGTTTTAGCTGTGAATGTTGTTTATAAATGCTTCATATCAGATGTGAGCTGTAAGTTTTAATAAACCCACAGCTATCACTGTACAGAACAGTTGTTTACAGTGAACATCATGTTTTTAGAAGTTAGTAGCAAACAAATTACAAGTAAGTATTATTAACAACATTTAAAGTGACAAACAGAATTGGATTGGAATCAGATCGATATCAGAATCGGTATCAGATATGAAAAAGTTGTATCGAGCCATCCCTTGTTTATCATATATGAATTAATCCTACGTTACAGTGTTTGTGTAGGGTGGAGTGCTTGTTTCCTTTGTATAATCTATACAACTTGAATGAGGCAGTCACAATTAAAAACATTTTGAGCATGATAGATGCTTTTACCTCCAGCCAACTTTCAAACAAAAGTCATGTAATGCTGTGGGAGGGCAGGTTTGCTTGCTTTGGCTTCTAAAGGCCTCATCATTAATGGACTGCAAGCTGCACTGAGGGACAGGCAGTTATGTGTCTTTCTCTCAGAGCGATGTATGATTAAAAGGCTTTACATTAGTGTTCCCAACACTTGCTCAAGAGACCTGTCCAAACAAAAGGGCCATTTTGCTATTAAGCTTTAGAGAAGAACAATCACTGTACACCATCGAAAAAGCAAAATGTTTACTGAGTCCGCTTATATTCTGATTCTAAATGCGTATTAGTCTCTGTGATTGGTTGTGTGAAAGTAGAAAATGTATTTTAGCTTAATCTTGTTGTGGTTTGTAGCTGTAAATGTTTTTTTCCAATCTACCTGCTGACATAAGCGGGTATCATGAGCTGGTCTGCGTATTTTATTACCTCTGTTCACATGCATTAACACATAAACGCAAAAGATGGCATTGTAGGAGATGGAGCCTGACTAAGCAGGGCAAATTAGCTTAAGGCTGCAATCCAGAAGAAGTGCCAGTGGGAGTGGCCACTTCTGCAGATGATCTACTAAGTTTATGCTAATTTATGAACACAGATGCAGCCAACTCATTTCCATCATTGCCAATCTAATCAACCAAGAGCAGCACAAATAAAATGTGGAGCTTAAAGAAAAACACAAGGGAAGTTTTTTTTTCTTAAATTCTGACAAACATGACAGGCTTTAAGTTTAAACATGATTCTTGGAGTATTTGGCTCTGACGCCAAAAAGATTATTTATTACTGACATTTACAGTATTAGCCATTAACCAAACTAGGCTGCTGCTATCGGTGTAAGAGATTTTATCTTCAGTATCACAGTCGGGTGGAGGATATATCGGGATATCAAAGGTGACCAGGTATGAGTAATAAAAAAGTCATGATTTGAACTTAAAGATAAACAGGTTAACATAATTTTATAACAAATTGCTTCTCAGCCAAAATCTGAAATTGATCAAAGTATTTCACATTTTTGGCATTTATTTACTCATCGTTGTTATGAATGAATGAATAAATGAAGGACTTTTCTGTGGTACAACTTGCTTCACTGTTTCTTACCCTTCATCTTTGGAGGACAGATTCATTTCTTGCTCTCTGCCAATGTGCCGTCACCCATCCTGCGTCCTTCCGCCTGTATATCCCTGACCCACAGGGGCTTAACGCGTCTCCAGTTTCCCGTCTCCTTCCTTACTTCAAGCCCCTAAACTTCCTGACTATGTTGATCTTTTGAATTTAAATAGCCTGTTCAATTATATCACTTTGTAAAACAGGTTCTTGCACCCATAGGTACGCTAGGTCACAGCTTCAATGAGAAGCTAAGAATTGTCACAGGCCTGCCAATGTCAGGCTCCCACCCAGTGAGGATAATTAAGTATTTTAATGAAGCCTGGGAGTAACTGCTTAAGTTTTCCTTGTGGGACTAGATTGAAATAGTTTTGGGATAGGTAATGACATACTTTAGCATACTACAGCATTCAGTTCTCTGATTGCTTGCTGTTTCTTTACTGTCCTGTAAAAAGTGTTTGATGACTTTAAACTATCCAGGCTACTTGTTTGGTATAAGATGAAGACATCAGGTGTCAGGATTCAGCGATCACACTGACAGCAAAGTGCACTTCCACTCTGGGGCTTTGTTGATAACTAATGTGTGCTGGGGGTCTTCTCCAGCAGCACACACACACACACACACACAAACACAGTCCTCCAGCCTCCGTATCTCTATCTTTCTCTCTCGCTTTCTCCAGTTGGGAGAAGTTCAAGTGCACATGAATGGCTTGAGGGGCTGCCATGGTAACTGCACGGCCAACGGAGTTGGGCTGACAGTCATTTCCGACCCAGCCAGGCGTCAGCACATCGGTGTTGCCATGACAACTCTGTAAACAGCATGCCTTCCTCTCAAAGAGATGCAGCAGACGATAGGTCATCATGATTTGGGGTACGTTCTGTTCACATCTGCGCCAGATGTAAGCTGGAGTGTATCCACAGACACACACCCACGCCGCATGAGTACCAGTTTGCAGTCAGTTTGGCCATTTGCGTGTCCTCTGTGTACAACAACAATGAGAACAGAGTTCCACAAAGTAGGTCAGTTGCTGGTGCGAGGCTGGGCAGGCTTATCTGGGCACACAGTGGTCCAGCTCAGTGGACCAGCTCCCTTTGTTCTACAGCACGGCTCCGCTGAGGGCTCCCACAGAGGAAGCCAGAATCGCTGCAGCCCCGGGGTCAAGTCTTTCCAGCAGCACAGCTAAGAGTTTGGTTTATTTCTTCACAGAGGTAGGGAGGTGCTAACTGGTTGCGGTGATCTTTACATGAGAGTGAATGTGGATCTAAGTAGATCGCCTCAGATGGTCCGTTTTCACGTTCCTAAGATGACTTTATGTAGTTTTTTTAAAATGATTAAGCTGTGGAAATAATGAAATTGATATAGCACATCAAAGAAACAACAGCAGCAGACGATACATGATAGATAGACTAGTTTTATATGAAGACATGCCCATCATAAATGCTGCAGAACTGAACTGGACGCTCATTTATAAGCATTTTCCTGCACTGTTATTTCAAAATGTTCCACATTTTGAAGAAAGTCTGTTTGTGTGGCTATGACTCAGCACATATCTTCAGTATGAAAGACCTGAGTGGAATTGAGCCGTCTCATTATTAGCTCAGTTCTTTAAAAAAAAAAACACTGTTTCAGCAACAGAAAACAGAAAGCAGTGATTTTTCAAGTCGCTATAAGCTTACAGTATGTTTTCGACTTAATGCCATTAGAAGTTTCAAAACAGCTTGTGGAAGGTTTGTTTACCAATGTGTCGCCCCTCCCCTCTACCAAGCCTCTGTTTGTGAGGTTCAGTTGCTTGCAGGGCCCCCTTTTGTTGTATTCTCCATTTCATAATGCTCCAGATTTTTTTTTCTTGTTGTTTGTTTTAGTTAGCTGAGTAGGTCTGGAGGCTAGTGGGCTTTAGCTCACAGATTTTTCAGACTAAACTTTATGTTGTAATGAATGCAGGATGCAGTTTGGCACTATCTTGCTAAATGAAGCAAGGCCTTCCTTGTAAAGAGCACAGGGAAGTTTCCCTCTCCACCTCAGCCCAGGTTTCACTGGTCAAGCTTTAACTTGTAGTTTTGGTTGCCGTTATGAAGGAATAAACTATAATGATCTCCACCACAGAAAGACGCCTGTTGTTCATTCAATGACCCTGAAAAAGTGGTGTTGTGTTATTTGGGAATAAGGAATATAATTTATGGCCGACTCTTTTGCAGTTATGCAGTGTAACAATATTATTTGTTAACTCAAATTATCAAGAATTATTTATTATCATTATGGTGGCATAATGACATTTTCTTCGGCAGATCTTGGCTTAAGGCACAATAAAAAAAAGTATAATGAAGGCAAATAGATACCTTTAATTACATATAAAAGAAGAAAAGGAATAAAAGGAATAAAAAGTACATCGCTAATCACTGGAACACATGTTTAATGTTCATTATGGACATATATTGAGTCCAGGAGGAGGAGAGGACTCCCCACAATCCTCTGTGCTGTTTCACCGCCCGAGCCGAGTCCTTCCTGTCTTGTGCAGTGCAGCTCCTGTACTGTACCACACTGCTGCTCTCTGACAGACGAGGCTTTCTGTGGCGGCTCTGTAGAAGTTTGTCAGAAGCTGAGGAGAGAGTCCAGTCCTTCGGAGCTTTCTCAGGAAGAAGAGCCTTTGTTGGGTCTTCTTTCCCAGCTACGATGTATGTGTGGACAAAATGAGGTTAGATGTATATTGGATACCCAGGAACTCGGTGTATCCACTTGCTCCACCTTCTCCCCATGGATGAGAACAGGGTGGGCTCCATCCTCCTGAATATTCTAAAGTCACAATGACCTGCTTGGTCTTGGTGGTGGTCATGACCAGGTAGTTATCTGAAATAGTTGATAAATTCTTTCGTTGATGATGGAACTGTTGTGGTGGGTAAATTTGTCTATCTGTCGAGATATCTATCGAGGTGGGAAAAATCTGAGTTTTGAAGTGTCAGCCTCTGCCTTGCTGCAGGGCAACGACAGCTTCAGGAATGCACAAAATAAAGTATGCCTTTAAAACGAGTCAGAAGCACGGAGCTTTGAGGCTGGAAAATTAAGCAGTGCTACTTTGAAAGCAACATCATGGGCCGTTGAATGTATTATATTGTCTTAGATTAAAATTATTAAAGGTTCAACGTAAGTTTTAATCATAATTCCTGCAGCTGTTCTTTCAAATGCAAAATAGATGTTGGTGAAGTCCACTTTAAAAATAGACTCCAGAAGAAAAGAATAATTAGTGAAGTTGCTCCGGGATGTGAAAGGTCATCATTGCCTCAGAGATGAAAAGAAATGATTATCATTATTCCATCTTGTGTCAGTTGTTTTTACATTATTTAGTGTCTATTTTCTTCATTAGAAGTTAATGTTGTTGTAAACTAGCATGAATTCCTTTCATCTGTTGCTGGATAAAAGTGGTAAAACATTAGGTCTGCTAGCGTCATTCATTTCTAGTGGTCAGAGGGAAAGTGTATTTTCTTGCGCTGTTGTTTAAAACGTGCTGACCGATAAGTTTGGACCGGCTTTTGGTGACTTTGAAGGTGATTTAGAGGGAGCTTCGCCTGTAAAGTATCCTGGAGGCTGTTGATGACCCGCCCTGCCATTCATGAAACGCATGAATAATTTAGGAAGCAGCGGCTTCGGTGCACCAGCTCCGAGAAGAGGTGGAATGCAAAGTGAAAGCCATCTCTTTCCTCATTTGCTCTGCCTACTTTTCTCAGCCTCTCACTCACTCCCTCTTTCTTTCTCTCTCTCTCTCTCTCTCTCTCTCTCTCTCTCTGTCATGCACGTTCCCTTCTGTGTCTCTCCGTCGATTGTTAGTGTGCGGCCGTAAAACTGTGTAAAACCGGGAGCAGGAATCGCGAGAGGAGAGCCCCGGCTGGAAGCAAAAAAGCCGTGGCAGCAGAGGAAGAAAGAAGGGGGAATGGAAAAAGGGAGTTTATCATCATGGATTAGACCCAGGAGAAGAAAGGGAACGTTAGAAAAGGGGAAACCAAAGCCGAACGTCCAGACTTAGAGGTCCCTCTCCATCTGCTGCGAAACGCGCCTCTGCTGCGTCTGCTTCCACCTCTTTTTCTTCTCATCCTTCCAGCATGCTCAGGAACTCGTCCACCCTCCTCTCCCTCATCCCTCTCGCCTCTCCCCTCTCCTTATCCATCTCCTCTTCCTGCGAGGCTCCCGATGTGTAAATGAAGCCGTCTGAAAGGGGCTGATTGCTGCGGAGCGGCTCTCTTCATGGCTACGAGCAGGTTAGTGCTGCTTACCTGCCTGCATCCAGCCTGTCTGCACAATGATTCCTTTTCCTCTCTGGGAAGATCAGCGTGTACTATTTGGAGGGAGAGCACGAGGGAAGGTGGGCAGCTGCATCCCCCCCCCAGACCACCGGTACCTCTTCTTTGGCAGGTGGTGTTAAGGGCAATGTAAGCTGGTTATTAGGAGATCAGAGCTGGCAGGGAAGATCAGTGGCCCTAAGCCTGCTAGAGAAAATCTCCCTGCCTGCCTCCTCCACGTCTCTCTCCATTTAGCCGTCCCGCTACCTTTCTGCTTTTACCCCGTGCAAAGAAAAGACAGCGCGCAGTCCGCGGGGATGATCCGCTGGGTGAACAGCTCGTTGCTGGGAACTGCCTACGAGGACATGGTGGTGTTTGAGTGCGTGACGGTGGCCAACGAGGGCTGTCGCTGCCGGGAGGGCCGCTACAGCGAGGTGTTGAAGGACTGTGTGTTTCAGCATGGGTATGGCGGACTCTAACGCATGTCTGAGGATGTGTGCGTGTACTTGTGGAGAGAATGGATGGGTTTGGTTGTGTATTCTGTGCAGCTCATGTGTGCGTTTTAAATGCAGAGGTGCTTTGATTTTGTTTTATTGCCGCTGTGGATTCAGTGTGTCTGCAGGCAGGGCTGTGTTTATGTCTGCCTCCGTGTTGGGTGTGCAGTGCTGCCGGTGCATGCGCAGTGCTTGCTTGGGAGTAAGGTGCTCCTCATGGTCTTTTCAAACCAAGCTGAGCTGAAGGGCGACTGCCAGATGGGTATTTTCCAGGATCAGCAAAACTGTGAAAACAAGTGGGGCCCTCAGAAAGGCCCGGAACTCTGTCCTATTGTGAAGCTGGACGTTTGGACAGCTTGAGCCCGATGGATTTAGAGCTTTAGAGCTTATTTAAAGAAAAGACTGTAACAAAGTGGTACAAACAGAATGCTTGTTTCTCTTTGATTTTTTTTTTTAATTCACCGTTAAAACTTGACCTGTTTTGACTGAGTCTGACGTGTCAGGATCCTTTCTGATAGAGACTGCGCAAGGCTCTGTAACGCAGATGAGTTCTGTACCAGAGCCTCTGGGACCAATCCTGCTTCCACATTATGCAAATGAACATGCAGAGCCGCACAAAATGTAATAATATTGTATTTTCAAGGGATCATACTCTTTTCTTTTATGGTAGTACCCTTGGATCCAGTGTGTTGTACAGGTTTTTGTGCTTGAAAAACGTCGGCAAAGTTGCAAAGAACAAACTGTCACTGACATCTCGTTCCTAGTCAAGCCGATTCTTACCTCACTGGTGAAAATCACCATAAAAACGTATTTGCACGATGCCTGCCTACTGCATAGTTTCACACACTTCAAACATAAAAAATGAAGTCTTGCTTGGATTTCTAGCATTTTTCAATAGTTGTCTGACCAATAAAAGCAACCTTGGTCTTTCATGGGGAGCTGCAGTGGTGCAGTCTGTTGTGTTTTTTAACATTTAAGCATGTGGATATAGATAAATGATCGATGTAAAGTTTGGATCGATGAGATTTCATAAAAGTGAGATTTACTTTCAGTCATTTGAAGATGCTACTGTACTATAACTTCTTGAGTCTCTTCAACTTCTTCTGCAGCCATCCTTTTCTTTATGTGTAGCATTTATTACTGTTTGTTGTGCTTTGTATTGTACTTTGATGAGCTGCAGCTTATGAGGGACGAAAAATGACAAAACAAAAAATAAATATAAAAATAAATAAATACACATAAATAAATAAATGCACAAATAAATAAATATAAAAATAAATAAATACACATATAAATGTACTTATACATTTATTTATTTCTACATTTATTTATTCCTACATTTATTTATTTCTATATTCATTTATTTCTACTTTTTTTAATTTATTGGTACATTTATTTCTGCATTTTGACATTTATTTATTTCTTCATTTCTGTGTCCGGATGTTAATGACGTGGGTGGTCCTAATATTTCTAATTTCATCTAATGACCTTAAATCATTGGCAACGGCTGCAAAACAACTTTCATTTCGTAGAATATGACCTACCGAAACAACTCATGTACTCGAGCAGTAGATGGGATCATACACACCACTCAAACCAATCGCGCTGCAGACAAATATTAGAAACACCCACTTCATTAACATACGGACACAGAAATAAATAAATAAATAAATGTAGAAATGCAGAAATACAGAAATAAATGTACCAATAAATAAATAAAAGTAGAAATAAATGAACAAGAAATAAATAAATGTATAAATAAATAAATGTAGAAATGAAAAAATTAAGAAATATATAAATGTATAAATACATTAATATGTGTATTTATTTATTTTTACATTTATTTATTTGTGCATTTATTTATTTATATGTGTATTTATTTATTTTTTATTCTTTTATTTATGCATTTATACATTTATTTGTGCATTTATTTATTTACATGTGTATTTATTTATTTTTATATTTATTTATTTATGCATTTATCTATAAGTGCATGTATTTATTTATGTGCATATATTTTTTTTTCCATATTCAGTTTTTGTTTTGTCATTTTTCGTCCCTCATACACTTTGGTGGTGGCCTAAAACATTATATATGCTCATTGAGAATTGGCTAAATGAAAATTTTAATATCCTTGAAAATGTTAAGACATTCTTTTAATTTTTTAAAATAAATTTAATAATCACACATTCTATTTTTGACTCTTTGATGAATTTACAAAAAAACTATAACATTGCACTCATAATCCACTTCTGTGAGTTTAACTGATTAAATGTTAAAATAGTTTCAATGTGGTTAAAATAACAAAGCACCTGTACTATAACTCTGTAAAAAACGTGTTTTTTATATTTTACTTCTCAGCTGATGGGGTTGCAGATGTCGTACTTTCTTGCACTCTGGTAGAGGAGGGAGCAGGACTTGGTGGAATGGGAGGCGGGGCTCTTTTCACCCGGACGCCAGCCACTCTGGTCCTGCGAGATGTCGCAGTGGGTCCTGATGAATCCCTGGAAACCCTTACTCCGTTTGTTCCACCTTCAGTCCCTGATCCAGACCTCATCCTGTTTGAGACAAAAGGTTTCCTCTGATACTTTATGTACAAGGTTTAGTGTGATGTGATTTTCAGCAGAAACTGTGTTGAACATATCTTGTCATACTGTGGCAGTGTCTTCGCCTGAGATTCCCAACGCAGAAGTGCTGCTCCATGCAGACTGCAATGAGCAGGAGGTGATGTGTGAAATAAGTCGCTACTCTCCCCAGGGACTCCAGGAAAGTTCAGATCCTGCCTATTTCATGGTGTCACTCAGTGTGGAGGGTCTGGAGTTCAGCACATCACTGATTCTGCAGACTTTGAAGGATGACAAAAATCAGTCATACCTGATACAAAACAAACTCAGTCTACCTCTCAGCCAGTCAGGGACTCTGTTGACTAAAGGTGAAATTTGGAGTTTAAAATCCCATTTTACACGAACAATATTAATATTTTATTATTTAGTGTTTTATTGTCAAACCAATCTCCCCTAATACATTATTTCTCCTGTCTCTGACTTTTGTTTCGTAGTTATATTCCTGGTGTTTTCCAACATAAATGCTGTATCTGCTCCTCTGAGAGGCGATGTTCTCCTAAACTGTGGATTTAAGCAAGAGGAGGTCCCATTAGCGCTGGAAGTGGGTGTTGAATGGCGACTGCAGCACAGAGGAAAAGGCTGGAAAGTGCTAGAAATGAAGACAAAGTTGGATGATACAGAAGAAAGCTCAGTGGGTGAGTGTTGTCTTGAGTTAATGAACCATCCATCCATCCATCCATCCATCCATCCATCCATCCATCCATCCATCCTTTTTTACACTGCTTATCTGGGATAGAGAAGAAAGATTTAATCCATCAATATCTAGCAAAATACTGCCTCCTAACTGAACGGCACTGTTATTTCCCATCAGTTCATGGTGAGCGGAAAGGCTCCAGCATGGATGCTGGACTGCTTGTCAGTGAGGGGAACGTCTCAATGACACTGACCGGGCTGAAAGCTATTGATGAGGGCACCTACATCTGTACAGTCAGTATCGGTCATTTCCATGCCCAGCAGGTCATTCAGCTCCAAATTATCCGTATGTCCCTCACTCATTTGATTTGCCAATTCTTTATCATCCATAGCACACTGCATTTCTTGTCTTGATTCTCTTTGTGTGAATCATTTTTCCAGAGGCGCCGCATGTTTCACTGTCAGAGGAGAAGTTGGTTTTGAAGACAAAGTCCCCCCAGACTTTAAGCTGTCACTGTAATAAATACTATCCACTGGATTGTCAGGTTTGTAAATGTGTTTTATAGACCTTCACAAACTTTGGTGTCATGACTGTTCATTTTGTCATGGTGCAGTAAACGTGAGTCTGCAGCGATTTTAAGTTCAGTACTTGTTTGTCTTATCTCAACTTTACTTTTATCACTCTCTGTGCATATGGTAACCTTTAACCACTAAAAGGGAGTTGTTTTCAGTGAAACCCACAATACGTTCTACACCAAAATACTGACAAACACAGATGGGCATCAAGGATTTAGTACTATACACAGCACAACATAGATAACCTGTACACTAATTTATGTAAATATATTTGTAGTCATATTTCCAATCACCTGATCTTCATACAAATTTTCAAATGTTGCTCAGTTGAAAAATGTAGCATATCTTTGTAAATATCTAAATATTGTTAAAATGTATTGAACTGAATCTCATTGAACAAATGTTAGTCAAGTAAGTGAGGCTCAGAAATCACATGACATACAAATAGACAGAACTGTCAACAGAGCTTTACTTAGAGAATGCAGGTCAAATCTTAAATGCTCAAAAATGAAGTTTCACTTGTTCACTATCCTCTTTTACAGTTCTGCAATATTTTTAATTACTTCACACTTTCTTCCTTTATTTAAAGCTTGATTGTATTTGTGTTGTATTTTTATGCAGCTGTTTTATGTCACTGTGTCTTCTTTCTCCACTCTGGCTGGAGAATTACTGCCACTTAATGTTTATCCTCCATTATTCACCCCTTAATAGTTAAATCAAGAGTATACACAAAAACAAGAATTTCCTTTTGAATAAGCAGATTTTCTGAAAATTGTTCTAAAATTTATGAGATTTTAGGACTTTTTTACTTTCTTATTTAAATTATTTTTCAAATTAGATCCTTAAAATTTTCACTTAAAGAGACTATACCCGATTTCACGTCCGGCTAGTTTTGGTGTGACGCTCTTATTTTCGGAACGTCCAGACTCCGATCAGCCAGTAATAGCGTTCCCATATTTATCTAGTATTAAGTTGCGAAAATTAAACCCCTCAGCCGAGAAAAAAATCGTCACACAAAAGCTAAAAAAAATAGCCGCTATCGCTAACTAAGCTAGCCGGCCGTGAAATCGCGTATAGTCCCTTTAAAGGATTAATAAAGTATCCAATATCATTTCCTTCCCAAAGCGTAAAGGTCACTGCTTGAGGGTGACTTGGTTTTGAAAATGATTTATTTTGCTCTGTCACAAAATAAACTTGGACGTTATGTGTAATTTTAAAAAAAGCTAATGATAAGTTAATGTTTTAAAGTTTTATTTCTAGGAAAGCAAAACACCAAACAAACAAACAAACAAAAAATTATCATAGGGATAATATAGTGCTTACAGACATTCCAAAACAATATTCTTAGTTGTTACAAAGAGAAGAAAAACTTTTACATGAGAATGATTTTAACTTTCCTACTTTTAGAGAAAGTTGAAGGATAATGGGACATTTGAATGTGTAAATATCTTTAATTCAAGCTTGCAACTGTAGCTTGGATTATTTCTTCTCATTATTCAAATCAGAAAAGCATTTTTAATAATTTCTGCTGTTGATCTCACACTATACTACTGAATCTTACTGAATTAATTTGATTAATTCTAGACTAAATCATTTCTGTCATTTTCTCTTCCAGATGGAGTGGCTTTCCCTTTCCCTGACAGACACGGAGCCCAAACTCTTTAAAGATCAGGGCTCCCTATCCAGCCACCGACAGCATGGAGATGGGACATACTCTCTATCGTCTCACCTCACAATGCCTCCCACTGTCTCTCCAGGGACCAAAATCACTTGCAGGGTCTCCCACCAGGCCTTGGAAGCTCCGCTGCACCTCAGTCTGGTGGTAGAAAGTCCTGAACCAGGTATGTGTCTGCAGCCAAAGAGAAGGATGGGATTTGTTTAATTTGTTGAAGTTCAAAACTAAACAACTAAAATCTATAAAAGACAACCTTGGGAAAGCTAATTAGCTCCCGGCTGAGCCATCATATGTCATCCAGATAGATGTGTGAATTAACCTGTAAAAGAAGGATTTTTGGAGAAAAAAAGAATAAGGAAGTAGTCAGAGGGCCATCACTATCACAACATATTCATCATAACTTGCTGTTTGTGTCACATTAAAGGAGTTCAGTATAAACTTGCCCCTCAAATAAGAAAAGTGCACTTTGCTTTTTGCCAGTTGACCACATTTATTTTAGAAACAGAGCAATGGCTTGTGTTTATATGTCCACTTTTTCTATCATACGCTACATACTACTACATATTATGTTGCAAGCATTGTTGTCATAAATATTCACAAAGTCTCTCCTGTGTTTGTCATTCTGCAGATTCCTACTGGTGGATCCTGGGTTTTCTGATCATTACCGTTCTTTTCTTCTATCAAGTCATGAAATAAGTTAGTTTAGGAGGACCATCACTTGAAACTGAGGCCAGAATTGTTTGAGTTTGTCCTTGTACAGAAGGTCTTTAAATTATTACCAATTGCATTTTTTTAAAACTGTTGTAGTCTTTTGCTGAATAATCAAACAATTTTGTTAGGAAAATACAGAGTATGTATTCAATGATCATGAATGCTTTGTACATTTTGTAATGATTATTGTTACACTAACAGGCATGGAAGTTGTATTTTTTGCACCCCATATGATGCTTAATCCCAGGCTCAAATACTGTCTTTAGATTAAAAGCTACTAGTCAGCAAACACAGTACAACAAAACAAAAACAAAAAAGTGTCACATGGAAATGAGTAACTGGAGTTTCATTGCAGTACTATATTGACTATATTTTCTCAACTTTTGTGGTGGATGTAAAGCATAATTTTCCTTTTTCCAGGTAAAGACCAGTCTGAAACATGTGTTTAAATGATTTACCAGTTTTGTGAAGGGAGAGTTGTTTTGTATAATAAAGTCTATATGTGTTGTCCAATTTCCGCCCAACTGTCCTCCATCCCAGAAGCCTTCAAATTTACACAAGTCTTACATATATCAGCTATAGCTAAACTGATTAATTAATTTGCCGGAATTAACAGAAATTTGAACATATTTATAATCCTATGATTTCTCTTTGAAGCTTTTGTGTTAATTTGTGCTATTTTGCTGTTGAAGAGTATGAACTGATGAATTTGTTTCATTTCTATGTGCCATCTTTATACTTTTTGAACTGTAAAGAAAGAAATGGATAAAATATTAATACAAAGCTGAAGTGGTTTTACGTCTCACATCTCAGAGTCAAATGATGGTTGGTGGTAACTTTGATGATGATAATAAATCTTTGCTGTCCCTAAACGAAGCCTGACCTGGTTATGATAGAAATATGTAGACATTTCATGCCTTACAGGGAGGCTTGAAAATGATTGATTGTCAAAAATAATATTACTACATAAAATCCTGATAATAGATTAAGAAAATCAATTTAAGACAATAGTGTTATATTAGTCCATTAACAGTATTTACTAAAGAGAGTGACCCAGAAGAAAATGGAAACTGTCGTACTGAATCTGTCTTTGATTTTCTCTTGTATAAGATGTCATTGAAATATCTCATCACCATGATTAAATTATTGAAAGTGTTTTCTGACAACTAAATGTTTTCCAATATGATAAAAAGAGTCAGGATGCAGTTCAGTTTGATTTCTTTATTGGCATCAGCAAAAGTGGTAAACATGCAGTTGGTTTTGCAAATCTATGTGCATCTCTTACTGTATTTTTTTAGGTCACGAAACATATTCTCTTATCTCTTAACAATTACCTAATAATATTGTTGCACAATATCATCAGATAATTTTGGCTTAGCGCTACAGTTATGCATATACTCTGCCAGGTTGTTCAAATTTTGTTTCATCTTTCAAAATCAGTCCAAAGAAAGTTAAATGAGCTCGGTTTATTACCACCAGCTCTCCCAAAAACTGACAGATTTGTATGTTCTACTATAATGACAATACAAACTATAGTGAACAAAGGTTCACTATAGTTGTTTGCAGTCTCTGAATATATATATTTTTCTCTCAGAAGCATGTGGTTTTGACAAAATTTGGCAAACTTGTGAGCATTATTGCATAAGCAGTAAGTATCTGATCAGAATGATATTATAGACAGGTCCTTGAACCACTAAACAAAGGAAATGTACAATCGGCAGTAAGATTCAGAAATGGCAGATACACAGGTCACACAAATAGGCAAAACTATGGACACCGTTTGCCATGCAGGTAAGAAACAAACACCTCAAACTGGTCGTTATGGTACTGCAGGTGACAGATGAGCCTGCTTCTTATGTGAGTCAGCAGGGGATGGGATGGCCAGGTGGCTCCGTGTTTTCTTATCCGGTCCTTGCTCCTGTTTCCCTGCTCTCTGAAAATCAGATCAACTTAAACAACAAACATGTTGACTCAACGACTCTCAAAACAAGTTTGTTTGAAACGTGGCGCTACACATTCATCCGTCTATGGCTGTGAATCTGTCCAAATCAGAGTGAGGAGACTTTCCTCTGCGGCCTTGCAGTCAGTTCCTGTGTACAGTAGATTGTCTGTTAGTTGCTCCATTGTGTGTTTGTCTGGCTGCTCGCATATTACTATGCCAATAAGCACAATGCTGCCACTATTCCACCTGTGGTAGAAAAACCCAGGTAAAAAAATGAATTATATTTACAAGATTACTTCACTGATAACTACTCATCAGTTCTGAATTACGTTTCACTTGTTCTTGGGGAAATTGTTGCAATACTCCAACCATCTTTCCCTGAATCCCCTCCTCCTTTCTTAAACACTCACACAGTCTCTGCCCTTCTTTGAAACTTCTTTTTTTTTTTTTTGCATTTTTCCTTTCTTGTCAAGTGACATCAAGTTAAAAAGGAAATGGGAAAGAAATACAGGCTAAATGCCTACCAGGTAAAAAGCTATTAGCTACAGTGCTTTTGGATCACAATTACACACGCGCATACAACGGCAATGATCATAATCTTAATCTAACATGTATTAGTAAGTAGCAATGACAGAAGCAGTAATGACAAAGAGTGTGTGTTAGTTAGGGCATGTCAGCATCAATTTACAAATGTAGGTCTCTCAAAAATGGCAATATGAACAAGCTTTGGTGTATTTGTAGTAGAAAGACTGCAAACTCTTGTTCACTCGCAATCTGTGCACTCCCCACCCTCTTCCCCTGATCTCCGGTGGGCTTAGCCCCTTTTCCTTAGATATCTGGAATCTCTCTTTCCGTCCTCCTTCTTTATTTCTTCTTCCTTCACTCTGCCAGCTGCAGTCTTCAATCATTCATGAGGTGCAGAGACAGGAGAGTGTGTGAGACCTCATGGAGAAACAGATGAAGAAAGCAGCAAGAAGGAGGGGGGAAAGAGGACAAAGGGAGCAGAGACACCTATGAAAACTACCGTCATGTTTAAGTGCAAAGATGGTTTGATGGAAGACTGTGTGAAAAAGGAAGGAGAGGGCTGATAAAAGGGGAGGAGTGGCATTTGGGGTTTTTCTTTTTGTTTTGTTTTTCTCTTCCCTGTTATATCGTCCTCAAGTCTGTATCCATCTGCAACAATGGGTGGAGCTCAGTAGAAGAAGTACACTGCAAATAAAGGAGAAAGTGCATGTCAGAGGTTTAGGTATCTGGAAAAATAAGTAGAAACCACACTGAGCTCTTCCTCTCAATCAGGAATGAGGTGACATGCATGTGTTAATGTGTCTGAAAAATATCTTTATGTTATGGTAAAACATCCTTAAAAATAATGAGGCTCATTCAGATTCTCCTAGTTACCACCATGCAAATGTGTAAATGCAATGCTCATTTCCTTAACCCACATGTGTTTCAAATTTTCAGATAAAGCCTGAATGTACTTACAGAATATGATCCCAACCACAATAACTCCAATGATACCCATCATGATCATCATCTGAAAAAAGGAAACAGAAATGTATCATCAGTTTCTCCCAAAATGAACAGAAACTAACTCAAATGAATTAAAACAAAAGAACATCAGGCTGTTTGCCTTTCTTCTATAGTTACATAATCACTTTAATATTTCAGAGTTTGTAGTGAAACCCTACAACAGCAGGCTCCTGCTCCCCTATAAGCCCTGAAGCTTTACTGCAGGCTTCCACAGCAGCTCATTAACAGAGGTATGTCGTCTTAATGCTTCATGCTTGAACTTCTCCTCTGTGCAGCACAGCGCATACTAACAGGCATATGCTTCACTGTAACTCAGAGAGCATTATTAGTTTCTCTGTTAACAATCTGTGTAATGGACCCAGACTAATGTGCCCACCTTGCAGTTCTTCCACCAGTACTTGTTTTTTAGCTTGGCTGCGCAGCTTTCAAACTGAGAGGCTCCAGCCTGCAGAGCGTCTGCTCTGTCATCCAGCTCTGAAAGCTTCTGGTCTCTTTCCAAAACCTTGTCCACATTCACCCGCATGATGTCCACCACCTAGACACAACAATGAGACGGCATTTGGGATCGGCATTAAGGGGACCAGAATCACAGATGACACTTACAGAATAGCTAATAATTCATTTGAAAACAACAAATTTGGTCCTTAATAATAACTGCACAAACAAGAGAAAAAAAGGCCAGAAAAGCACTGCACATATTGTATAAATGCAGATATTATATAACTTAGCTTACACACTACTGATACATGCATGTAATGTCAAATTCCAGCCTAGAATCTCAGTTTTACTCGCTCCAGCTCACCTCCTCAACCTGGGCCTGTGTCTGTTGTAGCCGGCGGTTGCTGCTGGTATTAGGTGGGGCGGGAGGTGCTCCGGCTGGGGCTCCATCTGCACCGGGAGCACCTGGAGCACCTGGAGCTGGTGGGGCAGCATCTGGGGCAGACCTGACAGAAACAAAACAACAAAAGTTAGATTTATCAAGAGAATAACTAGAGAAGAATTTATTCTGTAATGTGTGCTTTCATGTTTCAAGCCTGGCAGCTAACTGTTTTGCATCACTGTTAAAAAACTACAAATTAAGCTTAGTTTTGAATAGTTTAGGAAATGTGAAAAATTATATCAGGATGAGAATCAAACTAAGCTTTGTGGGGAAAAATGCTCAGGGTAAACAACAACAACCGTGAACACAGCAAGTTAGAAAAGAAATGATGAGAAATATTGAGATCTATGTAGAATAACAAATGCAAGAAAAATGCACAGAGACAATAAGACACAATGAGTATATGATGTGAAGAATGAAGGAAATGATTTATCGCCAGCTGATGTGAAATAATAAACTGCATACAGGAAGAAGCCAGCGGAATAGGATATGGATGAGAAATACAAAGATAAGTTCCTGCGATGGGATTTGTATTTGGTTTGGGTGAAAATGAGTAGAAGAGGTGAGAAGAAAGGAAGTAGGGGTTAATCCAGCAAGGGGGGAGATGAAAGGGTTACTCAAGCTCTGCAGAGCCAGCAGCCACTCAAGCAATTACTTAAACATCTACATGTATCACATATACTGATGTAGGACACAATTTTAAACAATTGTGCTGAATCATCATTACATTAAACAACATTTCTCAGCTGATGACTGTTGTAAACCTTTTTGGGCCAAAACGTGCATTTTAGTTTCTTTCTTTTTCTTTTTTCTCCATGAAAATAGACTTTGTGATGTAAAAAGCTCCTTAAATAACTAGGTTTAACTCCATCGAAGGCTTTAGAGAGACACCGGTCAATCTCTGAATGCATAATTTAATAGAGCTGAGATGGAAAATTTCCCTTGCGTCAGCAAAACCCATCAAGCGAAAAACATTTCAGCTCAATTTCAGATCTCCATAGTGGGAAAACAACAATAATAACAACAAAAACGAAGAGATCTGCATAGAGGCTATATGTACATTTATCCAGCCCCACTTCTTAAATGTTGTATGTTGTTAAAAAGAGCGCAGCATGAAAAGCCGCATTAATACTCACATCTTCTATGCAGCTGTTTGAACTGACTCACGGGCAGCGGAGGAGGGGCGGCTGAGGCAGGAGAGGGAGGGTCTGTAGTACAACGCGAAATGAAAAAAATAATAAAGAACAAGGTCTCGGGGGGAGGAAGATGCAAAATTGTATGCACTTGTTCAAAAATGAAAAAGTAATCTATTGCAATTAGCAAAAAAGCTTTAAGAAAGTAAGGGCGGAGGGTCTTCCTGGCGCAGTGGAGCGGATCTTCTAGCGATGCATTTATAGGCTACTGCAAGTCGTCAGCAAAGTACTGCAATACAGACCCACATATAGAACTACAACAGGTCGGCTGAAACTCCCGGCGGGGCTCGTAAGGACAACAGGAAGTGACTGAGAAGAGCACTTTTAAAATAATAATCCGTTCCAGAGAAATCCGCGGATGTTTAGATCCCCGCAGGGCTGCATCCAGCTCCTCCGACTGAGCGCGCAGAGCTGCTTCTGGATGCTGACTGAGGACCGCGCAGCTGATTGGCTGGCTGGCTAGTTGCCTCTTCTGAAAGCTTTCCAAAAATCCCAGCAATTTCAAAATTTGGAGGAAAAAGTGCAGTCAAGAGAGAAATCTGCTGTCTGCCTTTGATTTCTGTCTCCTCCTCCCCTCTTCCTCTCTCTCTCTCTCTCTCTCTCTCTCTCTCTCTTTCTCTCTCTCTCTCTCTCTCTCTCTCTCTCTCTCTCTGTGTGTCTCTTGTGGGAAGTGCGGTAGTTTAGTCCGTGCAAAGTGTTACGGCACTGTAGGCAACTGCAATAATGCGTCTCTCCTCCTGCCTTCTACACTTGGACTCATAACGACTGTGCGGTACCCCTCCCCCCTTCTCTCCCCTCCCCTCCGCTGTCTCCCCATACACTTTGCAGTGCTGCAGCTCTCCTGTCGGATAGGGCGGCGGGACGACACTGCGGTACCGTGAAGGCCTACAGAGTGTTGACTCGACTGTTTCCTCTCTGGCCTGGGATTCTCCCAGCTCCCTCCTCCTGCTCCTGTATCACATCTCCCTTTGCAATGTTTCATTTCTAGTGGGATCACTTCTCTGAATCTGCAGCATCTGCACTGTTTCCATTTTTGATTCAACTCATGCAGAGATGATGGGAAAAGAGTGATGTCAGCAATTCAGCATCAGGTAAAGAATATCAAGACTGGACGATAACAAACAGTAGGGTACTACTCTGAAATATGATGCCCCTGAAGTGTAGGTTATAATGTTTACATGGGTTTTGAGCTGCTTGATTTTGGAAAGCACATTAGCCCTTTTCTTGCCAAAAGCAAACAGATGAGTAATAAATGTGTTATTTCCTTTGTCAGTTGTTTGCAGCTGCTGTGAGGGACTTTCTATGCTTTATGGTGATATGCGGAGACACTTGACTGGCTTAGTCAGCACTGACCTTAACCCCATCACACACTCCTGACACCAACTGAGATAACAGCCTATTAGTCTCCACTGACAACCCAAAACATCTCTGAACTGTGGATGTTTTGACTCCACAACAGGTGCTCTTAGATGAAGAATCTGGAGGACACTATATTAAACATTTTATCTCCCTTCTGAAAAAACAGCTGTAAATGTCAGGAAAACAAACTCCAAATGCATCACAGGACACAAGTTTTTGCAGAGCATCGCCTACAAACACTTGCCAACAGAAGTTTGTGGGCCCAGAGTTCACCTTATGTCTGTGGATGTTAGTTACCCCATATGACACAATAAATTAAACAAAATTGTTTATCTAAAGACCATTTTTCAAGCGTTTGTAGTTTCGCTGACTGAGATCCACCCTTATTGTAAGTGTGGTTCCCAACCTTTTTCTCCTCTGCCTTTCCTTAACCAAACAATGTTTTCCAACCTGATGGATGAGCATGAGATAAAACTATAGGTTGCTTTTTTCTTGAGGATTTAATCATACTCATAACATTCAAGATGGTTTACATGCTGCCTAACATATAAACCCCTTGACACTTAAACCAGATAATTAGCGTTACTCAGTTCACCGGTCATCTTTTTTAAAATCGCGCGAGTTCATACTTTAAGAAGGTAATAAAGGTCCAATAGACTCAAGATCACACTTCAGGATGAACTCATCTGCTCTACTTTAACAAATTCTCTCCTTTTCAGTCCTCAAACTCTTTATGGTAAGTCTAGACTACTGTTAAACTGACCTCAAGTAAGACAGCAGTAGAGATTATGGCAACAGAATAAAGCAGAGTAACTTATTTCATGTGTGCCATCGACAGAAACCCGACTAAATTTAAAATAAAAGATACATTATTTATACCGTGAGGAAAATTATTTTGTTACATTTCCCTCTCAAACTCATGATGATCAGAGAGAATAAAAGTTTCTTTTTTCATGCATTTTCAAGTTATATCATTTTTTGTGTCCATTGGGAAAATCTGCTGTTCCTGAACCTCAAAATATTAAATAAATAAATAGATAAAGTCAGGAACTCACAAATATTGTCTTTATTATTCTTTAACAAAATGTACAGTAAAAGAATGGAATCACAGCACTGAACTCAGTGACAGTCCTTACAGGTAGATCTGACACATTTGCTGGTATGCTTAGACCAGCATCAGCGTTGTTTGCCATAGCGGTTAAGGCGTTTGTAGAGGAAGCTGATCCTCTTGTCCAAATTGTGTCTGTCCAGAGTCATCATTCTGTCTCCGACCATCTTCTTTTTCCTAATGGCACGTTGAAGTTCATTACCTTTAAAAGCCTTCAGCCAGCAGGGGGCTATGATTAGGTCTTTGGGATGAGCTTTAAAGTCCCCTGCAGAAACACAAACACACAAAACAAAGGGAAGTTATTTTACTTAAATTTATTAACATAGTCAGACTCAATCTTTTTCTGAAGAAATTATTTCTTGTTACAGAGAAACTACACCCAAACTAAGATTGAATAAAAATGCATCATTGTAACGTTTGCAATTTAATTGCATGCAGAGAAAAAAATTCAGGAGACTTACCCAGGATGCCGATGTTATCATAAACTCCAAACATGCTCCTCTTCTCAGACCATCTGTCGACCTGTTTTGGCTGAGGAATAGCGTGCATCCTAATCTGGTGGCATGTACCTTTAAAAAAAAACATAGCAAACAAACAAAACCTTGATAATCAGTATTGATTACCTGAGGATATTTACATTTAGTGCTCTTGAAATTTATAATTGACAATTCCTTAAAGTGGGTCAATCATATTGGTCAATCAAATCAAATCATATCATATCATATCATATCATATGTTTATATAGCAAAAATTACATTTCTTTGTATCAATACATATATAATGTTCATTGACTTACTACTTTGTACATATTTTTTTTTCTGGTATAATTTAATACAGTCTGGTGGTTATAAACACCACAATCATAACAACATGTAAACAAAGCAAGAAGGTAACTACAAACTCTTGTGCAGGTTTGACAGTTAGATGAAGGCAACACCACAGTATGGTAGCAAAACCAGTATTAAGTCTCACCTGTCGAAAGGGTCCTGGCTGTGTGCAGCAGAGTCCCAGCGGTCTGACAGAAGGACGATCCAGCTCTCAGTAAACCTCCCAGTACAGACATGTCCGCAGTTCCCTACGATAAGACACAGACACATTATTTACATAAAATATGGACGAGATATTCTACACCTGCTAGCAACGTGATTACCTGGCTAACCTTTATCATAACAACGTTAGCCGCATTAGCTCTCTCAACGATCTTTACATTGACCCTTAGCTTTAGCTTAGCATAGCACCAAAATCAGAGTTGTGACAGTTACCTGTTTCCACCCGCGATGATAAACTTATATCAGTTGAGCTTCTTGTCAATAATGTTGATTATTTGGGAAATGTAACACATAAATGTGTGCTTTATTGACGCTTTGACACGCTCTCTGTGGTCGCTTCCATATTACTCCGCATCCCACAATGCAACTCGAAAAAAATAAAATACTTATTTTAAAACTTCAACCAGCAGAGGGCGATACTGACACCGTAATGTTTTCTGTCACAGTAAAATGCATATTTATAGTCGACTGACAACAGCAGAGGTTTAATTTTTTGGTCGAACTTTTAAACCTGATATGATTTTGAATCAGTATAGCCATAGATTACTGTGCATACTACAGGACATATAATAGAGGGTCTTGATATTTATGATCTTAAACCAGGAAAATCAAGAACAGACTCCTTTTTTTGTAATTTACCTTTTCCAGTTCAGCCAGTCCATCCATGATAATATGAACTGCGGGGAGAGAGCAGGGTCAAAATATCTACTGAAATATTAGATCTGTTATTAGATAGTGGCCTATGCTTTTCGAGTAAAGGTTAAAAAAAATGTTCTGTTGTGAAATTATATTTCAAAGTATGAAAGTTCTTTCTTTTCTTTTAAATGTATTATAATATTTAGCATTTTATGTTTAAACTAAACATATCAATCTAAAGTGTGTTATTTATATTACAACATGAATGCCGTTTTTTGTATAACGTTATGTTGCTGTTGTTAAGCCGCAAAGCTAAGGTCATGCTGTTTATCTTCTATTTTGAATGTAAATTAAAAACAATGTAGAAAACATTAAAATAAATTACAATCAGAAAAAAATT
>JAVQJG010181924.1:0-23511 GCA_036024015.1 Craterocephalus amniculus
TATTTCAAAGTCTTATTTATATTTATTCAATTTTGAATATTTTGGGCCTCCATACATAAAAGCAGAGTTTGTGATGATAAATAGGTAAAAAGTGGCATAGAGAATTGTAAATAGCAAAAAGCTCCTGGAGGAAAAAGTATAACTATGTAAAATGTGTGCTTGTTTCAGTGCCAATGTTTTTCGTCATGAAAGCCAATACCTGAAAGAATGATATGCAGATGAGAAAAGGTTCAGTCTCTGTTGACGTGTTTGTCATTTTCACATGGTATGTTTAGTAATAAATGCTGTTTTGGTTGGCATCATCATCTGACAACTGGTTGTCTTTAAAGGAATAATGCCTAGATGACGTCTTCCACAAAGAAAAATAAAAAACAAATCAAGTGAACCAAAGACCTTTCAAAGCTCTTCTTTGGATGTTTGCTGCATTTTGCTCTGCTTTCTGTCAAGATGATCCCACATTGTGTCAGTAATGTTCAGCTCCAGGCTCTGAGGAGGATTTCAGTAGTTCATTTATGCTTTTATTGATTTTCTGTCCAGTTCATGTGTCATTTGGTTTCTTCCTTTATGCCTTCCTTCAATCGTTCTTAACACAACCCTTCGCTCCATTTCTGATGAGACCTCAGTAAACAGTCGATTAATCAGATCCTGTCAGGAAATAATAATCCAGCTAATTTCTGTATTTTAATGCATCACTTCTAGCTACATGCAATTAGCCATAGGTTTTAGTCCTGCAACTTCCTGTTTTGTCCTTCACTTGTCCTGTTTCCAAATATATTTTAAAGGTCACGCTACAAACCATGCATGTTTTCAACCAACAGCTCTCTAAAAATCAACTTGTTTGTGCAGAAAGACTATTATGTCTGTCAAACTCTCATCATCTCTGATATTTTTCACAGCTGTGAATTAGAACAAATGAGTAAAAAATGAACAATAAGTTGTTTGGCCTGTGTGGACACAATGCTGGTCTATCCCTTTAGCTGGGTGGCCTTTTATGTGTAAATGATTCACAAGTGATTGTTATGTGCTTTTGCAAATGAACAACTTCTTTCTGGAAGTGATCAGATACAAGAACAAGACTCAAAATGATTGAAAACTCAGAAAACTATTACCCTAGATCCATTTAAAAGATTACAAGAATCCTCAGCTCCTTGGAAGACAAATATAAAGAGTGGTTAATAAAACATTGGAAAGTACTATACCCAACAGACAATCCAATGTATAAGACAAAATTCACATTTAATCCATATTTTCACAGACTGCGCATGCTTAAACACCCAGTTATAGTTCAGTACACACAAGTAGGCTACTGTACAAACATCTGAAAGTCCAACTTGGTCATAGAATCGAGGCGGGAAGTCCAAGTTCAGAAGGGTCACAAGAATGAAACTTCATTATCCCACAGCACTTCACTTCTTCTCTTACAGTCCATTCAACAACAATACTATCCTCTCCCCATGTAAACAACCAAGCCATGAGGCCCTTTCTCCCTGCATTCCCTCCTTCCCAGATTTGTTTCGTGTCTAAGAGGTTTTCCGGATGGCACTGAGCAGGGGCTGCAGGGCTGAGCACGGCGGACACTTCTGCTCAGGACTCCGGTAATTGTTAGAGGTTAGACACAGAGCTGGATGAGAGCCCGGTGAGAGTGGAAGGAACTAATACGTTACAGTCATGATGACTCCTGCATCCCTGATCGGGTTCAGCGAGGACACGTAAGAGCAATAAAAAGAGGTGAAGTCATTCAGTACAAAAGAGAGAAGGCTTTCTCCGACGATTGTCTTGCCAGTGCAAGTTTTAGTGTTTTTCATGTAATCTATAAAGTAGCCTAAGCTTTTTAACTCTCATCATTATTTTATGAGTCTCTTCTACTGAACAGGACATGTTTTTACAGGATGCAAATGTGAAAAATGAGCCACTATACAGAGACTGTCATCACAGGGTTGTTTATATAGAGGTGCAGGCTGTGTTGCAAACGCATGAGTCTGTGGCATTTTATAAGAGGATGTATGCAGTGCATTAGAGGGAGTCAACAAGGTCACTTCCACTTTTTCAATGGTTGCGTCTTGCAGAAACAGTGCAATAACAACCATTCTTCACTTTGAGGAATATTTCTTAAGGATTTACAGTGAGCCAATCAAAGGCGTTGCAGAACGGCATTGACTATAGTGGCCAACCAGGGACACAAGCATTGTTTTGAAGTGCAACTTGCAGGTAAAAAATTCTACAATACGTTGTTTTTACATGTTTGAGGAACACAGTGGCATAAATAAAAAAATGTATACCAAATAACGACACTCTTTGTACCACCTGTTTGAAGGTGCAAAAGGTAAGCAAAGAAGAGCCTGACATAAACTCAAATGAGTTTATCATAGACATCGGCTGTTTTTATCGATGGTTTCATCATGGTCATCAGTTGTGTTTGTGCAGGATGTACAAACAAACATATCTCTGGGTATCGTACCCACACTTTCCAAAACAGAAAGAGTCCAACTTGTTGCTCCTAGAGGGAGACTTGTCCAGGCTAAGCACCAGGACTTCACTGCTAAGTCCGTTCATTCCTCTCTGTCATCACAGCGTCTACTTTATGGCAAGTGGCTGAACAGCTTTTATGATGGAATAACGAAGTATGCAGCAAATAGTGTAAAGACGGATGCAGTGCCTGTCCAATGCAGAGTCCACGCTGCTGCAGCGCTGATCGGCCTACTAATCTCTCGCTCCTTCCATCTCTCACTCGAGAACAAGACCCTGACTCATAGTGCTCCAGAAAGAGCTGGAGATCATGACCTGATGAAACAGAACCACATCATCTGCATAAAGCAGAGACTCAATCCTTAGGCCACCAAATTGGATCCCATCAACACCTCGGCTGCGCCTAGAAATTTTGTCAAGAACAGAATCGGTGATAACGGGCAACCTTGGTGGAGTCCAACCCTCACTGCAAACAACTCTGATTTACTGCTGGCAAAGTGGACAGGGCTCTGCAGGGAGGGTGACTTTAGATTGATGGACACACCATGCAGCCAAGACATTTTAAGAAGACTTGGATCATACCATCATTTAAGAGATGAGAAGGGGTGTAATGGTCCAAGCCAGGTTGACTGGATTTAAAAGCAAGCATGACAATAAAGAATAAAAAAAAAAAAAGAAAAGCATATTAGAGACTGAAAAGAGCAGAATTTGTCAAATGAAAAGTATTTGTTACTTTTAAGTATCATCATTATACGACTTTGGCCTTTATTTGTCTGATTTTTTGTTTGCTGTGGTTTGGTGCTCATTTAATTTCTAAATAAAAACTGTGCTTTTCTTTAAACATAAAATGTATCGAAATAAGGCTTGATGATGATAATGTGAAAGATGACCCCCCCCTCAAAAAAAAAAAAAAATGTGACGAGTGGACACTGATTGGAGGGTAACTTTGTAAATCTACCAGCCACATTAACTGGCGATCAAAAAAGTTCATTCACAGCCCGTTTTCTTCACCATTCTCTGTTTCACTCTCCTTTGTGCTCTTTGATGAGTGCAAGCTTCCCAGAGAAACTCAACTATTTCAGCACTTCACCGCCCTCTCTCCCTCGCTCTCATGCTGTCCTCTATTTTCCTCTCCTTCCTTGTCTTCTCAGGCTGCTCGCCTTTTCTCCCACTGATCCCATTACCAACTGCTTCCTAACAGGAAGACGGCTTCCCTGCTTCGCGTTGGAAACAGGTGTCTCTCTATTGTTGCAGTGTGATCGCACTCTCAGATATGCTCCCACAGAGCAAGACGGAGATCTGTGTACAGTAAGCGTGCCCTGTCTTTTTCTCACTGATAATCACATCCAGCTTTCCTTTGGAGGCCCACAATGCTCTTAAACTCCCTACTCTCTGGATGTGAACTGGCCTCTTGCAGATTTAGGAAATCACTCCAAAGCTCCATTGTAATTAAGTGCTTGCCTCTAGTTCAAACAACTGCTGCAGGTGGGAATTTTGATCAACTATACAGGGGCAAAGGGTGGAATTGTCAAATGTTTGATATTCTTTTTTTGTTTTTTTCCCAAATTTTCTACAAAAACATTGCAGCTGTGTCATATCACATGTTCTTTAGGACCGGAGGGTTTTCTTTCTCACTATTTTTTTCTTTTTCTCCCTGAACAGATGATGTTCAAGAACTTTATGTGACTCTAACTTAAACGCGTGGAATAAGTGTCTGCCTTTCTAGAAACGACAAGATGCAGAATCACAAAAACATGGAGTGTTTGCCTCCTCCTGTAGCCCGAAAGTCTCTTGTCTTCTGTCTTTACCTCCCCAATGAACATGTAAAAATCTCAATGCAAATATCATCTGCTGTCATATAAAGATAATGCATATTTACCCCAAACATGAAGGAGCCAGTGGTGGCTCTGCTGCTCAGCCTTAACAAGACACTGTATTCTTTTCAGTACCACTGCCGTGTTTATTAAAATATGAAGTGGAGTATTATATTTCTGTTCTTGTATCACAGCTTGGTTTTTTTGATAGGGAGGGTATTTATTTTGGGGGTAAGAACAGGTGTGAAGTGCATGTGCACAGATGCATATGTTTACACACTCGGGGGTGTTGACCTCAAATGTGTCATAAAGGTGAAAATGAAGATTTCACTGATACCACAGTCACACAGTGACAAACAGGAAGCGATTCTGTGAATAACATAGTGCGGCACTGGGATGCAGCCATCACCTCCATCAGCTTCGTACAGCAGCCTCCACTCCCTGTATCTGATATCTGCGGTAAACATGAAAGAACAACTCCTCCACAAACAAACACTACATTTATGTTAGTATTTTTTTTTCTTTGCTTTCATTTTTGGGATAAACTCAAGCTAACTCCGACTCCGAGTTTTTATTTCTCAACAGGAGATGATTGTACTATTACGGATTGTGTAATTCAACTATTTCTATGAAAAAATTTCTTCCTGTGGTTTTACAGGAAAAGCAGCAAGAAAAAGGAAGGGAGGCGTTTATTACTTTTCTTTCACATAGTTTTTCTTTTTGCTTAAAAAATAATGTGAACGTCTAATTAATTATATATAGCATCAGTGGTCTGTCCTGGTAAATCCGTTTCGATATCTGTTAAATTACCAACACATTCACACCCCCATCTGATGATGCTTGACCTTCTCAGTTACAAATGCATTGAGCGCCTCTTCAGCGTTAACAGTCATTTTTATAGGTTGTTCTTTTGTGCCAGTAAATGTCATGCCAGGCTATATGCTGATTTTAGACACAACAGTACAGGCAAAACACATGGGCAAGTATTCGTAAGTAGGTCAGAGAGATCGATTGTGGAGGGTGACTATATTCAGTAGCTTAGTTGTTTAGTGTTAGCCTTTTGAGCTAACTGGTTAGCTTAAGGCACCTCGAGTGCTCGGTAGATTTTGAGCAACAAAGTTACTAAATTGGAACATTACACAGTTAGGCATCAAACAGATCATTTTACTGGAAAAGCATCAAATCCATATTTTAAGACTGGATGATGGAGGTACATATGATTCTCAAACTGAACAGATAAATCCAAGTTATACCACTTTAAAGTGAATTCACTTTGAAATATCATGGAATTAAATCAGAGTTTTCTTGCACTATCAGTCTTTATTTCACACATTAAGCACTAAAAGTTAAAAGGCTATTTAGGAAACATAACAGCTTACATTAAAACAGATACTATGCTGAGATACACTGATGTATCCTTTTCCTGGATTGCCAGGTGCAGAATCTTGCCCCATAACACAGATGTCGTCCTGGAATATATAAGTATAGAAGAAGTCATAAAAAATACTACAGGATTTGTTGCCAGCATCAAAGATCAAAGAGATTGCTTCACATCTTCCTATGAGCTAAATCTGATAAATCCTTTCAAAGTCCCTGTAAAATCCCCATAACGGTGTTAAAGGGACACTGTGTAATTTTAGGCCACTAGCTGAACCTCTAACTTCCTACAAGACACACGGCACTGTCAAAAAATTAAACAGTTTCAAACCGTGTTCTCGCTCTGTCAATATTCACATGACTGATAGGAAATGCATTTATTGCATGACAACCTGCATCGCTTTCGCAGAAAGGTTTAGGGACACGTGTTAGCTTTGGTCTGTAGCCGATTAGCTCATCAGGACTTACTGCTGCTGTTGTGTATAAACGCTGCTGGAAGATGTGGAAAAGTAAATCAGTGCAGGTCACATGATCCCACAAGAGCCGGATCCACTACTGCAAAGTTATAATGTCTAGTTTCTGAAGAGGGCAGCCCCCTCGGAGCGCTAACACACATCAAACACAGTATAATGACCCGAGAAATCCCGAGAAACATTACTCACATTGGGGTGATATTTGAATCAGAAGTGACACAACATCCCTTTAACTGAGTTAAATGTGCACAAGATGGGGAAAAATGAAAATAAAGAGCTTGACAAAAATGAAAACATGAACTCTAGACAGAAAGTCCTGAGGTTTGATGGTAAGATTCTGACAAAGCGCACAGCTTGAACTTGATTAGTTTGATAAACTAACCAGAATATACCAGATCTGTACTTGTCATATTGATAGTGTAGTCCTGGTGCATCTTCTTTATGATTCTTTCATTTTTAAAAATGTGAGGGGGGGCCTGACAAGCATATAGCTTTGATGTAACTTGAATCCCTCAAAGACGACAGTTTTCTGCGGCACTCAGAAAGCACGGTCATCTTTTGTGTTGCAGTCTCCACACACTGACCTGATGCTACATTCATGCACCTCGCACGTGTTCTAGCAAACTTCCGCGCTGTTCAGGCTATCAAAAGGATTAATCATAACAGTACAAAACTGATTTTAAAAAAAGAGAAAAAAAAGCAGAAGTTCCCAAAATGATCGGAAGGAGGGGGGCTGGGTAGGGGGGTCTGTGAACTCAACCTGTCGCAATGTTGGCCCCTCTGTTCCCATCAATCTGATGCCCACATCCCCACCAGTTCCTCTGACAGAAAGAAAACACCCAGAGCCTACTCTACTGAGAAATGAGCTCTGGTTTGATTTGAGTGACAACAAAAAGGCAAAGTCTCTGACGCTGACAAACAGCTCCAAACGAACGAGCGTCAGATCTCACGCGTAAAGTTTTAACGTAAACCCGTTAAAGACATGCTCCATAACCTCTACCAACTCATCCAGCGACTAATCAAACCAACAGCTATCAAAGAAATGCCCATCCCCATCAAAGTGTCTTACCTGCAGGTCACTGTCCAGCTTCCATCGCCTCTGTGGGTTTTTAAAGAATCCAAAAAAAAACAGCCAAGTGTCTTCCGTTCAGTGCCGCTGCCATTCATTCACTACACACACATCACAACTGAGCAAAAGCCACATCCTGGGCAAGGCCGAGCTGCTCAGTCAGACGGGAGAGGAGTCAGCGGCTGCTTGTCGCTCTATTCTCCGCCGCTGCGCTGCGCTCACACGGCGATCTACGCTCTGCACGCACTGCGCACACACTGCGCCTCGCAAACAGGAAGTGTACAAGTGAGGTGCGAGAGAGCACAATGAGGGGGCCGATACAAGTGCGGAGTGCGTGCATAGGTAGGAAGTGCGTGAGTGTGTGTGCGTTTGGATGCGGATTTTGAAGGGATGTTGGCCTCCGAAAGGAAGTCATCTGCTTCGTCTTTGTTTTCACGCTATTTTCACACAAGTGTGTTTGTTTAAAAAGCTTTGTTCGTTATTTTCTGAACATAGATGACATCTTTCTGCTTGAATCTTTCTGCTTTCCTCATATGTAACTCTAGTATTTGGACTAAAATATAAAAAGGAAAAATGAACTGGAAGAAGTTTGGTGCAGGATGCTTCTGCTTATGACAAATTATTATTATTATTATAAAATACATTTACTTTATATTACATACAAGCAAAACAAATGGCTACATTTAGTATTTGGATTCTTTATTATTACTAGAATTATTTTAATGACAAATTCTAATGAAACAAAGTTTGTAAAGTCTTTCTCCTGTATATCCCCTCTCTGTCAGGGAAATCTACTTCCCCCTCCTGTTTTGCTTGTCGTTTACATAATATCTGCAAGTTGGACTGTGAATTCCCCTTTTCTTTAAAGGGATCCAAATGTGGTGACCAGCCATACAAAACAGCAGTAATAAAAATGAACAGTGGTTTAATTCTTACAACTCCTGAATGCAACTGACTCACACACTGATGTCAAGGCTGTTTTGATTAAATATGATAAAACAATCAATACTACTTCTGTCTTTTCATGTGAGCAAATATTTATAAACTTCTGTGTTCAATAACTCCAAAAAACATTACTGTAAATGATTCAGTGTCATTTGATATAAGCATGATTCTCTCTCTCTGGCTTTTGGAACGGTACATGTGAAAACATTACATGTGATGGTGAAAAAATAGGTCACACTGATTATAACTGCTCAAGTCAATAAATATCCTGCATGACTTCTCGTTTGTTGTCACAATACATTTAGTGAAGCACGTCATGTCAGGAAGTACTGCAGGCTTTTATAGAAAAGAAGAAGATGCTGACCGAAAAAGAACAGATGAAAACAAGAAAAGGCTGAAGAGTGTCGCCAGCTGATGTAAACGAAGACGGGGACTCTATACGGGAGGAAATAAAAACAAAATTAGAAATATAACGTGCTGGGAAATTTTTTAAACCTCAAATGAAGCAGGATTGTACAAAAAGAGTTTTTTTCCACATGTAGGATTCACATGATGTTTTAAAAAGGGTCTGGGGAAAAAACAAGTAACCTACAAGTAGCCCTGGATTTCCTAGAAAGTTCAAAATATAATAGGCTAAAAGAAAATAGTACTAACATGAAAATGGAGAAGTAAAGATGCAGAAGATATAAAAAAAGAACAGTTTTCATTTACACTATTTAAGTGGCAGAGCAGAGTTGTTTGCCAAGAAATGATGAAAAATGCAACTATGCTAAAGATGTTGAAGGCATTTGGTTTTCAATTCAGATTTTCATGCTTAAAACAAACAGATGGGCACAAGACGACAACATCTCCATGGAACAAGGTCAACAACCTTCCCCACAGTCAGGAACACAAGTCTTTTAGACTGGTGGAAAATCATTTACAATGTTGAAAACTTCTCATGTCATTCCACACATGGCCAGTAGAGGCTCTCCAAGACAAATACATGCATACAGCACAAGCAGTAAACCTCGGTTCAGCCTCAATAACAGTCTGCAAAAGCATGGAAGAAATGCTCCTGAAAGGGTTAAAAGAACTGAACCAAGCACCTCGTCCATCAGACCTGGTGGTGTTAAAAAGGATGCTGGACACTTTATGTCTGCTCAGTTGCCTGTTAATGCAAATATCTAACCGGCCAATCACATGGCAGCAACTCGATATATTTAGGCACGCAGACATGGTCAGTATGACTAGAATGAGGAAGAACGAGGATTTACTCAAAGGTGACAAGTTTATTGGTCTGAGTGTTTCAGAAATAGCGGATATACTCGGATTTTACACGCAACCATGTCTAGGGTTTACAGAGAAAGAGAAAATATCCAGAGAGGAGAGGTTGTCTGGAATCTGAGAGGATAGGAGGGTACCTCAAAAAGGCACTGGTCCTAACCAGGTTATGCAGAAAACCATTGTCCAACACATTCAACCTTGAAGCAGATGGGCTGCAGCAGCAGAAGAGCACACCTCCTGTCAGCTAAGAGCAGAAAACTGAGGAAGGATTCACACAGACTCAGCAGAACTGGACAACAGAAGATGGAGACATGGTGTCTGCTCTGATGAGTCTCCATTTCAGCTCCACCTTCAGATGCTGGGATCAGAGTTTGGTGGAAACATGAAAACAGTGGAGCATCTTCTGATGCTGCTTCCAGCAGGATGATGCTCCATGTCACACAGCTCACATCATCTCTAACATGACAATGAGTTCACAAGTTAGTTTCTCTAATGCAGATACACATTCTCCTTGGGCTATTGGGAAACATGTACATGAACAATAATTAAATGAAATAACAGTAATGGTTTTCATTTAAAACCTGTAAAACTCCTAAGATAAGGGATATCTGTTTTTTAATATTCAGTTTAATTCATTGTAACAAACCCAGGTCATTTCCATCCTGGGATTTCTGACAGTCTCATCTCAGCATCTCCTGCCAATCACTTGTCACCATGAAGAACTTGAAAGGTTCTGAATTGGTGCATCGGTATTGTTGAAAACACAAATTCGAGCCAAAGATTCTGTCAGTGTTTAGCTGAATATGTGACGTCCATGAACTGCAACCCACAGGGAATTATGTTTCTGATGAGGGGAGAAACTAGCTACCAGAAAATGAAAAGCATCAGAAGCCCTGGGGACTTCTTCTGTGGTGTCTCTTCTCGTAGATAAGGCTAAAAAAAAAACCTTCACCCTCTCTGAAGATGTCCTCCTGCTGCTGGTGTTCTGGCAGAGATGATGATGGACACAAACGTGATGAAAAAAATAAATAAGTGTCTGATGGCACAATTTGCTGCAGGACAGATAAAACAGACCCTGTTGAACGAGTTAAACTTGCGACTTTTTCTCAGTCTGCTGTTGCCGCATGAATCCAGACATGAGTGGAAATCCACAGCCTCTTATATTTCAATACTTTGATGATGATGCTATTTTCAAACATGTCCTGTTCTGGAAAAGTTAGGAGGGTAAACAACAAGTGAGGACATATTAAAGGACATATTGTTTCCATGAAAACATTCTGATGAAGTGAAAGCTCTGACATGAATTTAATCACAGTTAAAAACATGTCCCCCCCACCCCCACAAATGTTTGACGTTTTTAAATTTTTCTTTGGGTGGAGCTGTTCATTAATGAAGTAAAGATGGCACCACATTGTTTATCTTTGTGTCTAACCAAAAACACATTGCATTGGTTAAGGGGGTATTGACTGAAAAATGATACACTGCAAAAGAAACAAAAAAACAACAGAGGACCTTTGGGATGGTGGAACAGGAGACTCATCTTGGATGTGCAGAAACTGTGTGATACTGGTATGACAATATGGAGCAAAACCTCTGAGGAATCTTTCCTACACCTTGTTGAGTTTGCCACCAAGAATTAAGAAAGTTCTGAAGGCAGAAGGAGACTCAACCCGGTACTAGACATGACAGTGATTTTGGTTGATATTCTAATAAACTGTTCTTTTTTAGTTTTGTTTTGCTTTTGGACAGAATCAGCCAAATGCTTCAGAATTTGTCACTGGGGGACATTTCATCATTCATCAAGTGCCTTAGAAAAGCAGTCACGTGATTTTTGCAGGATGAAAATAATAAATCTGCCTGATGATTGCACAGCTGATGGAGCGTTATTGTCCAGTTAATAAGCGGGTTTCTGCCTCCCCCGCATGGAATAAAAAAGAAGACGCCTCTCTGCACTTCACGCTGAGTTTGACGGTTACCCTCCGTTGCCACAAGATGGCGACACAACGTTTAGAGCCAACAGGCAACAGGTCTCGTGGAGGACTTTAACCAAGTGATATTTCCTCTGAAAATGTTTTAATTTTCAGGAGGTGGTCAGTAGGCTATATGAGAAAAAGGTCCGTTTATATCCTCCCTCTTCTTCTGATAGACAGCTTCTGCTTTTCTAGCTGAAGGCTTTCATGATTTATTAGATATCAGGATATTAGGGATGTCTATTTATTTAGACATGGTCCTTAAATGCAGCAGACCGCAGTGGCTGCTGCTCTGCGGATTCACCGAAACCTGAGCTTGACATGAGTTATCTTTAGTTTGCCTTCTGATAATCATTTTATATTAATCTCCCTAATTTGATTCACAGCAGCGCATTCGTATGTGAGTTGTGGGAATACATCCTGACCCCCCCCCCTCTCTCTCTTTCTCTCTTCGCGCCCCGCACGTCAGTGTTCTGATGCGCCACCAGTGGACGTCGTTGCTGCGCCTGGTGTCACCCCGCACAGGATGAGCTGACCTAAAGCAATGCCAAGCGAGACTGGAGAGTGAAAGAGCGGCGGGGGGAGAGAAAGGGATTTTGAAAAGAGCGGCAGGAGGAGTGAGACTTGCTATAAGGACACAAGCGACTCTAAAGTCCAGCTGCTCCTCTGTTTTTACGCACAATCTTGGAAGAAACAAACAAAACAGGAGGAGCTGTGCGCTTGATTAAGACAAGACTCCAATTTATTCTTATATATATTATTTTTTACATTATTTTAACTTATTATCAGGTAAGATCTGATTTATAGATTTTGTTCTAAAAACACGATCTGCCTGTGATGCTGTCTCAGCTCTGTATTTAGAAAAGCGCCTAAATTGAATCATTTTTAACTTCCTCTCTCCTGCGCACGTGCATGCCGTGTCCCCGCTCTCTCCAACAGCTTCACACACTTGGGGACCAGCGGACCTACCATGATAAGGGCTGTGGATGTTGTCCTGCCAGCGCTGCTCGCCGTGTCCATATCCTGCCCGCGCGCGCTCGGCGGCTACGGGATGAGCTTGTTCGCGGCGCAGACCTCTCCTCCGGACCCTTGCTATGACGAGCACGGCAACCCGCGGCGCTGCATCCCGGACTTCGTCAACTCCGCCTTCGGGAAGGAGGTGAGAGTGTCCAGCACCTGCGGGAAGACGCCGAGCCGCTACTGCGTGGTGACATCTGCGGAGAAAGGAGACGAGAGGACCAGGAACTGTCACACCTGCGACGCGTCCGACCCCAAGAAGTACCACCCGCCGGCTTATCTGACGGATCTCAACAACCCTCACAACCTCACCTGCTGGCAGTCCGAGAACTTTATCCAGTTCCCGCAGAATGTCACGCTCACCTTGTCCCTCGGCAAGAAGTTTGAAGTCACATATGTGAGCCTGCAGTTCTGCTCTCCGCGACCCGAATCCATGGTTATTTACAAGTCCATGGACTACGGGAAGACCTGGGTCCCCTTCCAGTTCTACTCTGCGCAGTGCAGGAAGATGTACAACAAGCCCAACAGGGCCGTCATCACCAAGCAGAACGAGCAGGAGGCCGTGTGCACGGACTCCCACACGGACATGTACCCTCTGACCGGCGGCCTCATCGCCTTCAGCACGCTGGACGGCAGACCGTCCGCGCACGACTTCGACAACTCCCCGGTGCTGCAGGACTGGGTCACGGCCACGGACATTAAAGTCGTATTCAGCCGTCTGCACACTTTCGGCGACGAGAACGAAGACGACTCGGAGCTGGCGCGGGACTCGTACTTCTACGCCGTGTCGGACCTGCAGGTCGGAGGGAGATGCAAGTGTAACGGGCACGCGTCCCGGTGCATCAAGGACCGGGACGGGAGTCTGGTGTGTGACTGCAAGCACAACACGGCCGGGCCGGAGTGCGACAGGTGCAAGCCTTTTCACTACGACAGACCGTGGCAGAGAGCCACAGCCAGGGAGGCCAACGAGTGTGTCGGTGAGTCCCTGGAGAGAGTGTGTGGGAGACATAATAATAATAATAATAAATATAATAATAATAATAATAATAATAATAATATAACAATAATAATATAATTATAATAATAATAATAATAATAATAATAATAATAATAATAATAATAATAGAAAAATATTCCAATAATTCAAGGCTCGTGGCGCAGCACCGCAGCATCACTGCGTCTCTCACGCAACATGAAAATGCAATTTGAAAGTCCATTAGCTTGTTGCAGGCCATAATGGAGGCTTCCAGACCACTTCACACAAAACCACAGAGCCTAATCATCCACAGCGACATTTCTCACCGCCCGACTCCACCGCTGCTGGAAAACCAAGCCTTTTTATTTATTTGATGAATCCAGGGGGGGGGAAACGCACCGCAGCGGTAATTGAACGCAGATCTAAATTTTCCCTCCCTAGTTATTGTCTCATAACTGTTTTTTACATCGAAATAAAATGCGAAATAGGCTAAATTTAAGGTGAAAGGAGATTAGAAAAAGATTTCTACAGATTTAAGTTTTAGGCTAAAGTTTGAATAAGTACAACACCAATTATAATAACAATAATAATAATAATACATTTAATTTATGTTACAATTTAAAGTGATTCAAATTAATTTTTGTTGATTTTCCTTCAATAATAATAAGTTGAATTAACAATCAGAGCACATGTGGAGGTTCTGAGCTCAGCAGGATTCACTTTATGAAAGTAAAGCAAGAAAATAAAAACAATCTGAGAAATTGGCTCATTAAGCTAAGAGCAGGTTAAAATCATATCTCAGTGATTTCCTGCTCTTTGAGCCTGAGAGCACTCTGTTTAGCTGCTAAGTGGTGAAATAGTTATTAGTAATTTATTCCAACCTGCACAGATGTATGCATAGATTTCAGATAAATCTGAATCCGTCCAAGGAGATTTCTTATAGCCTTAATGCTTGAGATTCTGGTAAGAAAAGCAACACATCTGAAAAGTAACCATTTCTATAGTTTATTTAAACTATGAATCTTGCCTTGTATGTCTTAGAAAAACCTGCTTTCAATGTTTTTTAGGGAATTTTATTCTCTCTGCCTTCACTGAGCACTGAAACTGTAAATCATATCATGCCAAATAGTTTCTTGGTGTTCTTCCCTTCAGTTTAGGTCTATTTTAAGTTTTTGGGTAGAAAAGTGGATGAGAAATGAGCATAGTTGCAGTGGTCTGATGTTTGATGAGGCGCACAATCAGAGCGTGGAGGAGAGAAAGAAAAGGACAAAGCGGAGAGATGTTTGCTGATAGACACATACACTGAAGGTTCAGTGCAACTCCAAAAATCACAGAAAGCCAAATGCAACACAAACCAGTTCAAAGCCGAGCGTTTCCCATTCAGCCACAGGCCGGCAGGAGAGGAGACGCTCGAATTGTTTGACAGCCGCAGCACATGTCAACCACTTTGACACATGGCAGCTGTTTAAAAGGTTTTTTTGTTTGCCAGTTATCCATTCGCAGAGTCCTGGTGGCAGATGTGAACATGCTGCTAAATCAACACGGATAGTTTTGTTGAAATGTCCACATACTGTACATACTGTGAGTCACTTTGGGTTAAAGAAAGCAACCTTAAAAGTGTTTTTAGCCCTTTAAAGTTTAGTTCGTCTGACCAGTTCCAGCTTGCGTACCTGCCAGGAAGAGGCAGAAAGTCATTTTTCAGTACTTGCTTTGCAGCAACACGGAATAATTAATACAGACTGTTAGACGAAAATATTTCGAAGTGTTTTGTAAATATTTCATTGCCCGGTTGAAAGATATGATTGGAGTTTCAAACAGCGACACAATCTACTGAAAATGCAATCAAATGAACTGTGAATGGGGGATTTCATTTAGATTGAATCACACTTTATTTGCTTTTTAAAAAAAATGATAGTCAAGTGTTTGCCTGGAGCTACAAAAGCTGCTTGTTTTGTGTTTTCTGTACCAGAATGTTGTGGGCTTGATCAATGGGACAAGTTTCTGTGAGCTGCCGTGAGAATGGTTAGAGTAAAAGTGTTTCTGCTTTCAATTAAACATTTGCTTCTACGAGAATTTTTGCACTCCCAAAATGGACAGACCCTACAAAGTTTTAAAAAAGGACTTTTTTACAAGTGCTTTCAAATAATACAGGTCTGCCTCTGTTTTAGTGCACTTTGCTGATTACTTATAGGGATCTTACAGGTTCCTAATGTGCTCTTCGGTGTGGATCTTAATCAATTTGGCTTATTGACTCTGCAGCTTAAGGAAATGCTTCTAATGCAATGAGTTCCACAACCAGCTCTATCAGGAACAAGTTCCAGTCTCACTTCAGGGGTGTTAAGTGGAGCTGCAGCAAAAATCTACCCACACAGAAGCAGCAAGAGCCCTTATCCTTGCTTTTACTGGCTGAATGTAGAGTACCTTTTTGTTCAGCGCTGTGCCAGTTTTCGATCATCAAAATATAGTTTTTATAGTCATACATGTTTTTACTCAAAAGAAAGAGGAGCAAGAAATAAAAGAGGAGAAAGTATCTTGAATAATTCAGGAAGAGGAGGGAGGCAGCTGGAAGGCATGCAGAATGAGGGGGACCGGCACTGCGCCGCACACTGCAGCACGGTTGGAGGGAGGGGCCGAGGGTGATGGAGATAAAATGAGAGATATGGACGTAGACAGGGGAACGGACAAGGAGGAACTGTGAGGATGAGAGACAGACAGTAGAAGGACACCCTCTTGGCCAGCAGAGAAAACAGTGTCTTGAGGATTGAAACACTATTTTCTCCCATTCCTAAACCTAGAGTCTTATTTACTAATTGGAGTAATGAATTTATATACAAACTCCTATGCCCTTTAGCGCATAATGAGGCTTTACATAAAAAAACTTGAAATATGAATTATGCATGTAATGGGTTTTACTGTCTCATCCATCTCTATCTCATTACCGAGTTGGGAAATATGAACTTTGAATGAAAACATGAAGTTTTTCCCCCATTTGTTTAATGGAAACCATGCAGTTGATGTGTTATTGAAATTCCCTGAGTATTGTCTGCAGGCTCTCTCAGATTTTGTCCCGTTTCGCCAACAAGAAAGGGCAAAGTGTAAGAACTTGTGTTTTATCTCGGCATCTGGAACGTGACCAAACTCTTAGTAGAGATTACTGAACTGGACAAAACAGTGACATGGAAAATAGAGGCCCATCTGATTCCATTTGTCCACATAACTACATCCACAGTTTCCTTTATCCAACTATCACCTGCATGATTTTAACAGATCTCCTGCTTGTGTTTTCCACTTTTTATCAGAATCTGAATTGCGGAAAGCACAAAGTACACTCAATTGTTTCCAGGTGCTCCTCAGTGGTGTCTGACTGACAGAAGCAAACAAGCTATGCCGAGGAGTCAGCACGGTTGATTTGATGCCCATTAAAATAACAGAGTTTTTAAGCTGCAGTCGCTGGGAGAGGAAAAAATATACATGATGAGTTTGCTTTCACGGCCTGTGATACTCTACGTGAGCTAAAACAAAAAGAGCTAAAACAGTCTTCTTACTGCAAACGGCTCAAACAAACATATGTTCATGCTTAAAAACAGCTGTTCCCATCCTTTTGAGAGGTTCTTTATGTTTTTATTATTTTCATGGCCCGGTGCCTAAATCTTAATGAGGTTTGACGATGTTTCCAGAGCAACAACTGAGGAGTGTGGCAGCCAGGGCTCTTTCCGGCGACAGTGCAGGCGCTGATCTGCTTCAGGATTTTGCCAAATCTCAAAGCTATAGTGAAAATGGACATTTGTACGTGCTCCAGAGATGTTCTGCAACAATAAAAGATGAAATTACGCACAGATTCCAGCATAATTCAGAAATCCTGCTGAGGGCGGGTTCAGGTGTCCTCTGTCAGGTGTTGATAACTATTATTTGAGCCACAAAAGGCGTCAGACATCGCATGCTGGTGGATATAAGAACGGCAACAGTGAATGGTGGATGTTTCTTTGCATGTCGGATGTTTTTGTGCATGTTGTTACATTTATAGGGTTTATTTTTGCATTTAATCTTACCATTTGGACAAAAAAGGCTTTATACAAGGCTTTCCTAAGATGTTTCTTCTCTGCTTTGTTTGTTTGGTCCCTTTCACACCGAAGGTCTGGTTGATATTTAAACAACGCTCCGTCATGCACCTTTATGAAGCGGCCCCCTTCATCTTCAAAGGCAGCGGCAGTTTGCATTGTGAGACTCAGTCACAGCAAACAAAGATGGGAATAAACCGAGGAGCTTTGCACTTTGCACCGTATTACTATTCCTCACCTCCGCCACCTCACTCACCTCTTTCTCTTGTCATGCATGCACACGAGCACACGCTTCAGGTCTCAGGTCTTCAGCCGCAAGTTCAAATAAGGGGGGGGTGGCCTCTCTTGCTTCAAGACCTTTTTTCCATGAGCTCTTATCAGTGTTTATGACTGGTTTTGTAAACCGGCGCAGAAAAAAGCTGTGCATGGCCCAGACAAGCAACTCAGCCTTCTGTTTTAGATTCAGGGACCTGCTGTATCTCTCAAAGAGACAGAAACATGTTCACCAAGCCAGCACATACTGTAAGCAAGGCTGATGGTACGGTATATCAACTGCTGTAACTAAACACTAAAAAAGGCAGCCAGGAGAGATTCACACAGACACACACACACATGCGGAGGGAGGGCAGTGATAATGAAAACCTTTCTACAGCAAAGGTTTGCAAATGTGTGGTGAATTGCCCACATGGTACCAATAGCCATGCTGTCAGCTGGGACAGTGTATGTGTGTGTGTGTGTGTGTGTGTGTGTGTGTGTGTTTGCGTGTCCGTAAGGGTGAGAGGCTAGTCAAACAGCCTTCTGCTAATTATACTGGGAATCTATGCGTGGCATTTAAAAGCTCCCTGCACCTGAAATTTAAAGGCTTGGATGGGTGAACTTTCAACCCTGGTCCCTATTGACAGCTGTTAGGAGCCGTCACCGGGCTGGAAGCCCCAACTGGGAGAAACATATACCCAATGAAAATATATGTTGAGACCATTGATATGGTAAATGTATGATAAGAAAAAGCTCTTAAACTTTTTCCAGTAGTAGATGCATGTGTAGCCAACTGTGTGTAGTCAGATGTTGCCGGGTGGTTCATTGCAGCCACAACAAGCTTTAAGTGTGGATGTCAGGTTGTAAAAAGACTGAAAATAGATGAAACATTTTGGGTTAGGACACAAGTTAAATTCTGTCTGCTCCTTGAGCCTGAGCTTTAGCATCAAGAATAGTCAGCGGGGTCGCATACATGGGAAAATAGATCTATTTTGGATTTACAGGGATATTTTGGGTTTTTTAAAGTGTGTGACACACTTGTAAATAGTCAACCTGTTTACATGACAGAAAAGGGCATTATTGTGTTAGCAGACCTTTATAAAGCATGTAAACATGTTGTGATTACTTCAGTTTTGAATGACATGAATAGTAGAAAAGCTGTAGTATTCGGACTTAGATACCCCGGTAATGCATTTGGGAACTGAACCATCTTTGCATGTAAGATGCTACGATAACTGAAGAGAAAACCCTTCAAAATTAAATATTTTTGCAGCTTTTTACATTTTTATACAAAACAGTCAGTAATAACGACTGAGATATGTTCCATGAAGGGATCCCATGTTCACAATGCAGGAAAATCTGACCCAAATCTGTCTTTTTTGCCCACGTTGGGCAATATCAGTTGTCTAAGCAGCACAAACCCAACGTTTTCAAGTTCACATCAGCTGCCTTTATATGGGGTCCTAGACCAGGTTCACATCTGGTGGTTTTCAAAGCCGCCACATTGGAGAAGGAATGTTACGATTATTCAGTTTCAAATTTAATTGTGTTGAATGATTCCTGTATATCGTCACTTTCCACGCAAGATCACGTGTGAACCATTACGACATATCAGTGCAACTTGCGCACAGACAGATAGCTTCTCTGCAAAAATCTCAAATTTGGATTTTCAATACGGATGGAGTAATAGCTTTGTTGTTTCTGGGTAACAAAAACACAAAAAGCAAAAAGAAAAAGGAAAAAAAACTTTGGTAATTCCACTGCCTAATCTCTTTACAGTAATGCATTCATTTGGACAAACTCTTATTAAAACTCAAAGGTCATAGCTACAACTTTTTCATCAAAACATTCATACATTCAATACATTTGTCAAAAATCAAACATCCACAGAGCATCTAGAGGGTTGCAGAATGAAAGTATTCATTTCACTGAATAAAAAAAAAAATAGTATAGAAATTGTTTTATCAATTTTGACAGGTCAAAAAAATGTAAATATTTTCTTCTATAAATGGCAATAGCCCGATTTATAGCATCTTATCAGAATGAACGAGTGTGATTGAGTGTGTGAAATTTATGTTTGGAAATGAATCAATGCACAATAATTGTGATTTATTTCTTTGAAAATAATTGTACCAAGAAAATTTGTAATCGTGACTTCAGTACATTGCGGTCTGATGGTTGTTGCATTTAAATGATAATATGAACAACCAGACAAAGAAATTCTATCTCAGTAAAAAGAGCATTTAAGACGCTCCACAGAGTTTTTGCAGATTATCTGTGATCCACTCACATGACGTATATAAATTCATATAAATTATACAGATATAAAGGTTAAAACCTGACTGTGCCAAATCTCTGTTGCATCAACCAAAACCATTTCAAAATGTTTAAATTTAGCACTTTCTAACAAATTTCACCATCTAAGCATCTTAAAAACAATGTCTGCAGAGAATTTGGCCAAACTGCATCTCCCACAGAGAGAATTTATAAAAGCAGAATGTGCAACTTCACAGCATCTGACATATTTTGGGAAATAATTTAATCTAAGTCCTCTGTATATTTGTAAGAGCTGCTTACGAAAGGCTAACAAAACCCAAGTTTTATGTTCATTAGATCACTATCAGGGCCGTATTCTGAGTACTTATTTACTATTCTAATCTAGAAAATCCTCCCTGACTATCCATCTGAGAGTTTGCTCACAGATGTTTGCTGCAGTTAAAGGAACTATACCTGATATTATTTTAATCTCTCTAAGAAAAATGGTTTTCTACGTGGCATAGTATGTGGTAAAAGGGGTAATTTCATAACAATTAATGACTCATTGATTGCGCATATGTACAAGTTCAGGGCATTTTAGTTTACGAAAGTGGCTAGTTTTTTTAGCATTGGCATGACGCGCTTTCTCTGCCGGGTTAGTTTTTGGAACGTCCAGACTCCGATGAGCCAGTAATAGCGTTCCCATAGTGATCCGGAGTCAAATTATGAAAGTTAAACCCCTTAGCGAAGAAAAAGCGTCACACAAAAGCTAAAACAAAATAGCCGCTATCGCTAACAAATCTAGCCGGACGTGAAATCGGGTATAGTCCCTTTAAGGCACTCTTACTTTAATTCAAATGAAAAAAAAAACACTCCGAGTAAAAGAATAGAAAGCTATTAAAACTTAAACTGCTACTTTGTGCATTTCTACAGCCAGGGACTGCACAATAGCCAGGAATGAGATCATTCCTACTAGCCGTCATTTTGCCTGAAATGGAAGCAATAGCTGTGACAAATAATGTAGATACTGTTGAGTGTGTCAAAGCGTTGGAGATCTTGAAGCTATTAATGTCAGCGCTTGGCAGCAGCCCTTTCGAGCTGGAATTTTGGATCTTGTTATTGCTTGTCATGTGGTCTGTTCAAGAAGCCATTCAATCTTGATGAAATTCCAGTTTTGCCCAGATAATAAATCGTGACAGCACTTTGAAGGGTGGAAATTATTTTATATAAAAAAATACTCTGATAGAATGTGTGTGTGTTGTGAGACACACAAGAAAGGCTGCTGTCATGAACGCGCGCCTGTGACTGTTTTCCCAGAGTTGTCTGATATAAGTGCAGCTCAAAAGGATCATTTTCATTGCTAATGATTTCTTCTCCTGCCTCTGACGAAGCTCAGGTCATACTGCATGAGACGGTGGAATGTGCTCGCTTGTCAGAAAAGGCAAAAATCTCTCCTGAACTTTCACAGCCCGTGTATCTGTTGTTTGCTTCGGTGTCCTTTGGGCAAAAATGAGCAGATCTACGGCGTGGTTTTGTTTCATTGCTTTGGCTACGACGCGTAATTCAACACAGATCCTGCTCGCAGTGTGAGCCCTCATTTCAGGCCAGCGTCTCTGTGCGCGTGTGCGTGCACGTCCCGCTCTTGAGAAACGGTTTGGATGGAAGCCATATTGCTTTACTCTGTTTGGCTTCAGGCCTGAACTTACTTCCTCTTGTCACCCTCTGTGGAGCTCGGACTCGCCGTGGACTGTCGCTGCTTTATTACAACACCCAAGGCCAGGAGCTCGCCATTATCATCATCAGGTTATTCATTAGGCTCAGAGTTATCACTGCTGAATGCCTCTGAAAGAAAACAGAGCAGCATCGCGCAGAAGTAAAAGCCACATTTCTGCACAATGTTTTAAATGCCGTCAGTTATATCCTCAAGACAGAAATGTAGCATGAAGCAGGCTTTTTCTGCAGCCATGACAGCTGTTTTAGTATTTTCACTGGAAGGCGTCCTACTCAGAGAACTCAATCATGGCAGGTCGCCTTAGGTGCAAAAAGTTAAATGCACTACGTATTTAGCAGAAAGAGTGTTCAAACATGACTCAGACGGCTTCCAAACATCTGCACAAGTGCAAGAAGTGAGTCCTGTTAGCTTCCAGCTGCTGCTGGTACCTGCCTTTGTTTCCCGCCTCTTACCTGTTTATATATCTGTGTTTGCCTTTTGTTTTCTCTTTCTGCCCGTTTAGACAGCATATTTGTTCCGGAGCATGTGTCTCTTTGTCTACATTGTGTGCCAGTTGGTGTTTATGCAAACAGTAATTCTGTCCAGGATGAGAGCAGCTTTTCAGCGCCCGCGGAGACGTCTGTTAATGAATTAATTGCTGACTTGATGCCGTAGTGAAAGCTTGTCTTAGCCGAGGGAGGATTTGTGTGTATTGTGGGTTTGGCATGAACTGCAGCTAAAGTGTGTGTGTGGGAGAGAGAGAGAGAAGAAAGAGAGACAGGGAGGGAGGGGTTTGTGTGCAATGGAAAGGTTTAGTTTGAAGGAACCAAGTGATTAGGGGTAATTAAAACCCACCCAGACAAAATCATTTTATGTGCTCACACATAAGACAGAAGACGCTGATGCGTCGCTGGATGAATCACACCGTGCCTGTCTGTCCCACGTATTGTGATTAGCATCAGTGGATGAATGCCATAACACGCTAATCAGACGGGTCTGTCTGGAAGTGGTTCCACAAAATCTTACTCATTGCCTCTATTAATGCATGAAGGCAGCATCACACTTCTCTTTCCAACACAGCAGATATCACGCTTCATTCCCCAAGAAACGGCTTGGAAAATACAGATATTGTCCGTAATTGATCGTGAACACGCTGGTTGTTTACTTTGGCTATTAGTCTTTAGTCAAAGCCAGTAATTCAGCATTCAGCAAAAGTTAACAACACCCTCATTTCTTTATATGTGGCCAGAATTAAATAGGGGTTTTAATTTATTAAAATGTGTGCTAACATAAGGGGAAGTACACTATTTAAGGCAAAATCGAAGCTCTAATGTCTAATTCTAATGAGTCTGAAAGGCTCAGATAAGTTTTATTTCTTTAAGTATTCTTCAGGAATACTTCAAATAGACTTTCTGAAGCTCTTGTTTTCGGTTTTCTGCTCTTTGTTCCATTCTCTGTCCAGATGATCCCACACTGCTTCAATCAATGTTACGTTCTGGTTTCTGGGGAGGATTCATCACCTCATCAGACCTGATGCCACCGATTTTCTGTCCAGATCTTGTGTCTTTTGGCACATCTCAGAATTTTCTTCCTGTTTCCCTTCCTTAAAAATGTCTTCTTGATAGCCGCCCTTCCATGGAGACCATTTATGATGAGGTCTTAGTGAACAGTAGATAGATCAACTTAAGGTCTAGACTGCATCGATCCTGAGACACATCTTTGATTCCCAACCCCCAATTTCTTAAAGGGACTATACCCGATTTCACGTCCGGCTAGCTTAGTTAGCGATAGCGGCTATTTTTTTTAGCTTTTGTGTGACGCTTTTTCTTCGCTAAGGGGTTTAACTTTCATAATTTGA
>JAVQJG010181929.1:0-13987 GCA_036024015.1 Craterocephalus amniculus
GTTTTGGTGTTTGGCGTTTGAAACAAATATCTCAGGGAACGATCCAAATCTCCAAAAAGTACCGTAGGTGTCCAGTACACTTCAGTTTACATCATAATTAAGGCCCCACTTGCAAAAAAGTGGACTTCTCCTTTAAGTTGCACTGTTGTGTTTGTGTTTTTTCACCATTTATACATTTATTTCAACAGTTTTCAGTTTTAATTTACAATTTAAACCTTCAGATTTACACAGAAGTACATACCTATTAACAAAAGTGTAATTTATGAAAACAGCTATTTTACCTTTAGAATTGTGTCTGCAACACGGCTAGAAAATTCAATTTCAATCAAACTATAGACTTTTTCCCCTGCATATTTCTAATGGAACTCCAAATAAACTGTGTGCACCTTGGCCATAATCTGAAAACTTGAGGATAAAATGCTAAAATTTAAAGCTGAGGTACTAGATACTTGATGTTCCGATGTTACATTAATGATTTCCTTTTCTGCATTTTGAATGTATACCTAAAGATCAAAGTGTTAAATGCACATTGCCTCATATCACAGCCCATCGTTCTATTTTTCTTTTGTTTGTATTGTTTTATCCCTCTCACTTCCTTAGTTTAATAATTTTCATTCTCTTCCTCCTATTAGTTTTTCCCTTTCCCAGAGCCCAGATAGAGAAAATACTGACATAAACACACACAGTCAGAGGATGCTTGTGTGCTTTCTTGTATGCAAGTATTAGTAATGAAAAGTCTGAATTTAGTTATTCAGCCCCTCTCTTCTGTATTATACCCCTCTCTCCATCACCCTCTTTCTACGCCATATTTTTTACATTATTCCTTTTTACCTTTGCATATATTCCTATCTGCCAGTTAATAAAACCTTTCAGTTTCCACAAACCTTATTTTGTATTTCCTCTCTCAAACCGCTGTTGTAAGAAATTGCAAGTTAAAAAAGAAAACATAATTAAATAAATAAATATCTTCTTTGCTGCATGTCTGGTTATATCAAGGAAGGAATAAAGGAAACATTGAATTATGAATGGATTTCACTGCAAGGGCCTTTATTAACTGAAAACTAAAGTTGATCTAAACTCTCCATGGCTATTCCACACATTTTACAGTGAACAGGAACCTTTGATCTTCCTGCTGCATACTGCATGGAGTTGACTGTATGACATGCTGTTTTTAATTCATGCCAAGGTTGCAGTGTGTGTGAGTTTCGATCTAAAGGAAATATCTGTGCTTTGATATGGACACACACTGCTGTGTATAATCAATTTGTTATATCTAATGCATTCCAAGACTCCCCAGTTTGCTATATGAGCAATTTTCTGTGACTTCCTGTCATGAAGTTTTATCTGCTTGCATCTTTTTAAACGTGTAGGTGCTGCAGAGAGGAGTTAATGAACCAAAGAATAATAATAATAATAATAATAATTTAATAAAAAGTGACTCAAATTCTGTATATAAAACACATTGCCTTTGTGCGGTGCTGTATTTTCACAAATCATCTCTGAGAGAATAGCTGGTACATTTGCTTCTTATATCATCAAGGCCTCTTTGTCTGGTTGACAAACTCACAAATACCTGATACTCATAACAATAGTTTTAGATTAAGGTAAAATGTAATTGCCACTTTTCAACCTTCTAGCAGTTTGTCATTCGCAGTTTTATACTGCAACAATACTATCTCCCTTTTCAGATTTATAAAGTGCAGGTCCTGAAATAAACACCTACCAGGTGGTAGTTGGGGATAGCATTTGATATCCAGTCAAACTCTGCTTCTGATTGGCTCAGACTGGAGCATATTTGTCTAACCCTGATCATGAAGCTTTTTTATCCCAATTTAAACCAGTGGCAAACTGGAGCCAGTAAGATAGTGTTTAGAGACTAGAAGAAGATTACTGTAATAAAGAATTAGAAGTCTGATTAGCTTTAAGTTGATTAGAAAAGGTATATAAATCCTTCTTAGTCACCCTTATGCTTTTTCTAAGGACTTTAAGAAGGACTTCTAGATAAGGCAGCTACAAGAATCTTGAGGATTTTTCAGTGTTTCCACCTCTTTTGCTTGTTTTATAAAGCTTTCGTGCAGATATATTTATAGTATTGCCACCATTTGGTTTAATCACTGTAAACTTTTTACCTTGGACCCTGCAACTTAAGGCAAAACTTTTTTCTTCACCACACAGTCCAGTATATCCATCTCAGAAGCTCAATGTGTCATCAGCCAGACAGAAAGAAAGATTGAGAGACAGACAAAAAGAAAGAGAAGAGGGGAGACGGAAGGTCTCTTGAGGCTTCATCCTCGGAAGCTCTGAGTGCTGCTCTGACACCATGCTCCATCAGGACCGGCTGGCTGACATGTAGTGATTGGTGGCCATAGCTCTGTGGACGGGCTCGGGGTGGGGGGAGGCAGGGAAGAGAGGTCGATTGGGTTGGCGGGGCAGCAGTGGTCTGAGGGAAAGAGGTGAAGTAGAGGAGCTGGTGGACATGATTGGTGGCTTCATCCCTGAGGGAGTTCAGCGTTGACCCCGAGGAGATTGTAAGATAGAGGGTGGGAGGTGTTGATGGAGGACTCCGTGCGGGTGTGCAAAGGCTAGAGAGCAGGAGGCCAGAGATGCGAGCCTGAAGAAAATTATATGTAGGCCTTAGATGATACCCTGTATTGCTTCCAAAGGAAAGAGTGGTATAGCAAAGCAGCAGTGCTAAGAAGAGAAGAATGTGGAAAATTATTACTTTTAATGGAAACGTGGCAAAATGTCCGAAATTGGAAGTAAGCTTGGTAGATCAGAGAGTTGTTTGCACAAACGTTTTGTAAGGAAGCTAAAAAGATTCATACTCTCACTATAACAATATCAGTAATGTGTCACCGTGGTGAGCTTGGATAGAGTGAAGATAATTTTTAAAGATTTTACGCACGTTCGAAACCGACTTCTTCACTAAAAAGAAGCGAAACAGTAATGATGTGTATTATTCAGTCAGCTCTTTGCATGCCCTTGCAGCAGATATAACTGCAAAGTAAAGTATAAAAAAACGGCATCATTAAAACGAAAAAAAGAAAAAACATCAAAAACAAGAAAAAAGCCTCAACCTTTTGTGGGTTCATCTGTGCAGAGGTCCAACCGTGAGTATTTGTGTATGTGTATGATGTCTCGTGTGTCGCAGGGTCTTGTCTTTCCCCTTCACTGCATCCTGACAGCGGTGTCAAACAAGGCCTCATATGATCTGTGTATGTCTTTGAGAATATGTCTGGGTTGATACTGTTTTTATTCTTCTTTCTAACCCTTTTCACCTCAGATCCCTGGGGTGTTCCAGGGTCTTGCCTAATGGACAGTCTCGCCCCGCTAAGCTGGCCTTTGGCTTGGGCACTGAGCTGGATGCCTAACTAGTGCCCTTTGTTGCTCATGGGTCCTGATTGCGCTGACCTCTGGGCTGGCTTCCTGGGAGAAGAAGGGTGGTAGAGAGGGAAAAGGAGAGCACGGGAAGTGTTTTTACGCCCCGTTGCCCACATTTCTCCAACATCAGCCAGTAACTGGAAAAAAAAAAGCGCTTGTGTGTTTGGCAGCGGAGAGAAGAAATCTTTGGCTGCTTATGTTTCCTAAGCTGCAGGTGAGCAGCTGATTCAGGCAAGGTGTCGGGACAAAGTCTCATTTGATCTGGGTTGAATCAAGACGTCATTTATAAGAGAATGTTGTGTGAACAGCCTTACTAATGTGTTGCAGAATGTGTGTTTAAAACTGCACAGGTCAACAGGTGGTGATGCAGGAAATTCACATTTTCTGCATTTTGTTAATGATTCGGTCAAAGCACTTGTAATGCTTTGGATTTGGCCGTAAAACATTTCTGTGTTGCTCTTTGGACACATGGCCACAGTGAGGGAACAGAGATTTCTGAAAAGGGAACAGGGAAATTCTTTGGGGTGAGACAGTACATTGTTCCACCTTGATGCGTTTCTTGTATTGTCCGTGTATTTGTTTTGTTGTTCAGGTAAACATAGACTAACTGAACCTCATGTGTATATATGCTATCAGTCAAAAGTTTGGACAAAGTTACTTATTGATGAGAAAAGTGTGCCAAAATGTTTGACTGCTGATATTTAAAAATGCTCCTTAAATCTCTGGTCAGCCTCTGAGAATATGTATGGTTATGTGTCTGGGGTGACGCTGGTTTTATTCTTCAAATGGCTGCAGTCGCAAGTCAAAAAAAAAAAGCAAGTTGTAAGTTTCGACCAGGAAAGTCATATTTGTGGTGTAACATGTCAAACTTTCTTTCACCACATGCGGCTGTTGCTAACACAAGTATTTCACGGGGAACATTGTGGCTTAATTAGCATGCATTTTCCCATAACCACCCCATATATGGCAGAACCCTCAGCCACCACTCGCACCAAGAGACAGAAGAAACGGCCAACAGAGTGATGGAGAGAGGGAGTGTAAGAAGAAGGAGGAGGAAGAGGAGGGTGCTGCGATGACCTGACCCTCTCTGCTAGATTCCATGTACATCTGTCAATGAGACGTCCACAGCCAAATGTTTAGCAGCCAGTGTTGCACTGCTGCTCTCCCGCTGAGCTTCAGTGTATACATTCTTTTTCTGTACGTGAGTGTGTGTGTGTCTGCGTGAGTGTGTGACGCCATGTGTTAGAGGAAGGCCCACATCAGGGTTCATACAGTTGAGCTTAGCCCAGTGGGAGTTTAGAGAAAGCTTAAAGAAGGAAATCCCCCCCCGGCTGCTTGATACACACACTCACACAAGCATACACACATGTGCTATCTCTATATCCCTCTCCCTCCCCTCCTGGCACTTCATTAATGAAACCAGTTCTTGTATGTTTGGGGCATATGCAGCTCTCTTGGTCCAACACTATAAATGTGTGTGTGAATGTGTGTGTGTGTGTGTTTCTTAGGGAAAGAGACATCTCCCCCTATCACATGGTAATATATTCAGCAGAAGATCTCAGCAGAGGCATAATACTGCCGCTCTCCCCTGTCTGAGTCCATCTGTGATATGTAGAAAGGACATCAGCAGGACAGAGTATTAGCGCCGGAATAATGTGCACTGCTATTGTTGATGGTCCGTACTTAGTCTGCGAGCAATGTACACCCTCACTCTTTAATATATATACATTTGTTGCAGAAATAGTGGAAAATAAGCGAGAACAACACAATGAATGACATGAATTTTACCTACCTAATGTTAAGCACAGCTGTTAAACAGGGGAACAAACTTAAAGGGGAAGTTTGGTATTTTTCAACCTGGACCTATTTTCTAGCATGAAATACAATTATTTACTCATCCAGACAGTTTTGGTGCAACTTGAAGTCCTTCAGAAGATATTTAGATCCACTCGCTACCAGCATATATCCATATAAAGGGAGCTTTCGGGGCAAGTGTCGCTCAGCCTCTAAAAAAGGCATCATCTGCCACAAAACTCCTTCATTTTACCAATATGTTGTTAGGAAATGCTAGTCATATCCCTCTGTGACCTGCAAGCAGGTTCTACTTCCTTTGTTGTCATGCTGGGGTTCTTTCAAGCCTATTGCGCGTACCTGCCACGGCGATGACGTCATCTCCATGCGCCATGGCAAAATAGGTTTGTGGCAGATGATACCTTATTTAGAGGCCGAGCAGCACTTCCCGAACGCTCCCAATTTATGGATATATGCTGATCATGAGTAAATCTAAATATCTTCCGAAGGACTTCAAGTTGCACCAAAACTGTATGGGTGAGTAAATAATCGTATTTCATGCTAGAAAATATGTCCAGGTGGAAAAATACCAAACTTCCCCTTTAAATCTCAGGAAGTTCAATGGATGAATTACTAAACAAAACTGTTGGTAAATTAAATGATTTCTGGGCTTTTAATTTCCAAATACCAATTGCACTCAGAAATTATTATAAGCTGTCAAAGCCTGAGTAGGTCTGCTGTTTAATGGCTCACAGGAAGCCCAAATGAAGGACTTTGTTCTGTCCTTGGTGTAGGCTCCGTGCTGTCCTTAAGGATCCCGAAGCAAAGATTAAAAGTTTTTTTTTTCCCTTTGCACATACACATTGATGCCTCTACAGCTAAAATGAATACAAGAACACATACAAAGTACATGTCAGGTGTTGGCAAGTGCTTGAAAAGATCTCAGGCTCAATCTGCCACCTTCAACACCTTTTGAGGAAAAGCTCTGATAACACAGGACTACTGTTAATCACCATAACCCAGTTCACTGGAGACAGCCTGTAACACAGGGGTCATTGGGATCAGAAACTTGGAGAGGGAATTAGAAAATAATCCAGAAAGACAAAACTCCCTCCTCCCCCCGGTCTCCCTCTCCAATCAGCGGAAGCAGAGTGAGCAAGAATGTGAAAATGTAACGCCCCTGTGTCAATTTGAAAGTGTACCTCATCGGCTCATGTGCCCCTCCACCCCCATATCCCACCTTCCCCCTGCTCAAGCAGCTGTGTTGCTTTGGTCCGGCTCTGAAGGCCGTTCTTATTACCGGCACAGAGCGCAGGTCAGGATGGCAAGCCGGCAGCATACTATTAAAGCCTAATGAAAGGAATCTCTGCAGGGTCTGAGGTGTGCAGTAGCCAGAGGAGGCTCTGCCTCTGCCTCTGCCCATTGTTCTTCTGCTTCTTTCCTCCTTTTTCTGTAGATTTTTTTATTCCATCTGTAAATCAGGCCTCTCAGGAACCTACCCAATTTCTGTCACAGATTTATGTTCCTGTCACTCATTTCCATCTTCTGTCTTACCCTGAATATGCATTGTGTACAGTTTGACCATTTTTTCTTTGGATATAGATAAATGGGACTTGGGTTGACTTGGTCTCACTCACTTATTACATGTTAAATACTTATCATGAATTATTTTCATTAAGGTCAGAGGTTACAGTAGGGTCACCTACTGTACCAAAGTATGTAGTAGTGTCCATTTCAGATAGAGATTTGTCCTGACATGAGGCCTTAGATGCATTAGATGCTAGTCGTCTAATTTTGTATGTCATGTATTTATGACCGCTCATAATTGTTGCAGTTGTGTAGCATCTTGAGTCAGTGGATTGTAAATGTCTTACTGTGTTTTAAGCTTAGTTTTCATGTATCATGTCTACCCAATCAAGGTTTCATACCATCATCCATTTTTATTCTGCATTATTTATCTTTTCCTCTCTGTCTAAAACCAAGGCTCAGCTGTCCTTGTGCCTTTACACATTGCAAATGAATGCATATCCATGCAAATTCTTAAAAAAGAAAGGCTGAGAATTTGAATATTTTGCTTAAAGCTGCACCCAGGTCGACCCTGCCATTCGGCATTTGAAAGCAGTGTGTCTGTTTGAATACTGAGAATCTCTCTTTGTCATGTTCGCCAGAGGGGCTGGGTGAGCGAACCAGCACCGGCAGGATGGGCAGAGATCGGCTGGGTAGCTGCACACAGACAGACTAATTGGGAAAAGGGGGGCGAAAGAGGGGATGAGGGGTGTTGGTAAGGGTGAGGAAAAGGTGGGGTATGCAGGAAGGGGGGATCTAGGATGACAACAGGGGGTTTAGGAGGGAGGTGAAAGAGGATGGAGACTGGGGGTTGGGAGGAATGAGAAAGTAAGGGAGTAGGTGATGAAGAGGGCATGAAAGTGTGCTGGAGGAAGAGTTGAAGGAAGGGTGAGTTTAGACACTGTGGTTTCCAGCGCTGATGTGTTAGTAGTCCTGCTGACTGTGTCATTATGCTGTTGGAGGCCGGCTGGATAACCACAGTTCCTGCCTACTTCAAACCGCTGTAGTCTCCCACTGTGCATGACACATGAGGAATGCCTCATGCAAACTAGTTTTCAAGCATTTATTAAATATTTATCTATCTCTACCTTCTAACTGAAGGTTTTTAAATGCACGAACAAAGCAGGTTTTCATCCAGACACATTGTCACACACATTTTTAGGTAAAATGCCTTGACAGGTGACATTAAGCTACCTACCTTATACATTATAATCAGCATTTTTGTTTGATTAGAACAGTGCTAAGTATCATTTCCTTTTATTTACTGTAACTTTTAAATGAATTTCTCCTTTATTCAACCAGATACAACCTTACTGAGAATCTTTTTCCAAGGTCAGTGTGCTTGTTTGCATCTCTTTTCTCAGTATACTAGCATTTATGTGGGTTTAAATATATCCCAAAACAATAAATAGCCAAACACCCCCTCCTTGACCTTTATTCACCAGTCCTTTTATTAGGTACACCTTGCTAGTACCAAGTGGGAGCCCTTTCACCTTCAGAACTGCCTATTTCTTTGTGCCAAGACTCAATAAGGTGTTAGAAACATTTCTTTAAGATTTGCGCTGCATATTGAGATGACAGTTGCTGCACATCCATGATGAGAATTTTCCGTTCCAGCATATTGCAAAGGTGAAATATTGGGTTGAGATCTGGTAACGGGAGGTCACTCGTGTGCAGCAAACTGATTATAATGTTCAGGAAATTAACAGGAGATAATTTGAGGTTTGTGACATGGTGCATTATTCTGCTGGAAGTAGCCATCAGAAGATGTGTTAACTGTGGTCTTACAGGGATGGACATGGTCAGTAACAATGCTCAGACTGTGGCGTATAAACTGTCTTATTTGGTACGAAGGGACATGAAGTGAGATTTCATCACACCATTAAACCACCACAGGACAGGAGGAATTTATGCTTTCATGTTGTTTACATCATGTTCTGACCCGACCATCCATATGTAACAGCTGAAATCCAGACTTGGATCTTCAGATCTTCTAATGTCAAATTTCGACGAGCCTGTGGAAATTGTAGGCTCAGTTTCGTATTCTTAGCTGAGAGGAGTGGGACCATCGTGGACCTCGGCTGCTGTAGCCCATTTCCCTCAAGGGTAGACATGTTGCGCATTCAGAGGTAGTTTTCTGCATACCTTGGTCGTAACGATTGATTATCTGACCTACTGTTGCTTTCCTTTTATCTCCAACAAGTTTGCCCATTCTCCTATGACCTCTGTCATTTGACTGTCACTTACTGCATATTCTTTATCTGACCATTCTCTGGAAACTCAAGACAGGGTTGCGTATTTAAAATTCCAGCAGATCAACAGTTCTTGAACTACTCAGACCAACACATCTGGCATCAAAAACATGTTCAAAGTCACTTAAATCCCTTTTCTTCCCCATTCTGATGCTCAGTTTGAACATCAGCAAATCCTCTTGACCATGTCTACAGACTTCTTTCATTGATTAACTGTTTCTGTCAACAAGCAATTGGACAGGGGGGTCCTACTGAGTGTTATCACTCATATGCCCAAGGACATGTTCAGGTACTGTAGTTGGTAAGTGTCGAGATCCATGTGATGCCAGGAAGCACGTTTCCCCTTCAGTTCACTGAGTGTTTATCTTCTTATTCTGCATTTTTGTTGGAACCTGTTGGACTGGGCTTGAGGTGTTGTTTTGTTACAGAACACTTTGTTTGTCTAAATGTTTTTTCATGCAAGAGTTGCAGTGCCTCACTGACTAGGCACTGGATCAAGTTACCATTGTACTCACCATCGTTCTCTTCCCATCAACCTCTCAGCAACCAATCAGATTGTGATTCAACCAATCAGAAATCCCATATCATCGCACTCAGGATGATGCTCTCCTTTATTCTGAAGTAATTAAAAACTATTTGGAGTTGTAATGGGTGCAAAACTGTTCAACAGCTACCCAAAATTAAGAAATAAATGACAGGAAATGATCGTTCCATGTCTACTGTACTTTAAAATTTAAAAGATTGTGGTTTTAATGTTGGGACTATATTTTTCCCTCATGATCAATAAATTTTCACAGTTTTATCACAGTAGAGTTCCCACTCAGCATTTTTTTACTCCGTTATACTTAGCCCTGTGTGATAAGGCAAAGAAATATCTCAGTATTTTTTCTATATTGATCCATCTTGATCAAAACATATCTCTGTATTATTGTGAATTTCAAAAGTACCCTTATAATGAGCATAATGGACATCATTTCTTTTAAAATGGAATATGACATTGCTGTTGTGATATTTTAGTTTTGTTTTGGACGCCCTTCATTACCTGTTTGAGCCTGCATAGCAAGAACTGGTGCACCAAGTTGCATTCTGCTGGAGTGATATCTTTGATCAAACTAATGAGTCATGTTTCCTGTTTTGGCGTTCACAATCCAACAACAGAATGTGCGTTTTGTATTTATCTGTATTTCATCACTTTTACTGAACTTAAATAACTTCTTACTGCTGATATAGTGGGGCCTTTTTTATTAAAAACCTTCAACAGCTTCAAATTTGTGTACATTATATCTTTGAAGTTAAGTTACAGTTACTACTCAAAAAATTGATGTATCCTGAATAAGTGCATGAACTTATCTTCAAGATGAAATGCACATATACATACATTTCATTTTCAAGACCTAAACTATGTTAGGTAATCCATCATAATGAAGTTTGCTTGCTTTTTTTCAGCTAGATTAATGTTGGTGTGCTAATACAGAACAGACATTTCAAATCAGCCTGCACCAGCAGTTACATTGGCAGGAAATGATCAATGAAGTTTGACTACATGTACAGTAATAGCAGACTCATGTTCATGGTGATGGATTATTTAATGTAAAATACTCTCAGTAAGATGAAACTGCTGAGGGTGATTTGAGAACAGCTTACGGTAATATAATGTGTATCTGTATTGCATTAAGGGGCTGATACATGCAACAACACCCATTTAGTCTTTAGAACCTGCTTTCAGTGCGGGCATAATACCAGCATTGCGTGTGCACATGTGCCTGCCACCACCCTCCATTCCTCCTAAGCAACATCCTGTTGAGAGGGCTCCAGGGGCCGGGCTGAACTGAACTAGGCTGAGTTACACTGGGTCGCTAGCAGCATTGATCTGGCTGCAGTAGCCAGGGGAATATAAAGCAGGGCAGGGGCTTAAAGTCTTGAGCCCCCCCAGGGAGGTGTCCTCGCTGCAAAGGGAGAGGGGCATGAACCGAGCTGCTTCTTATTCCTTCCCCTCTTTCCTCCCTTCATGCTGTTGTGTCCATCATCCTCCATCTCTCCCTTCCTTGTGACATTCACATTAGTCCGTCCATCTCTCTGCCTGTCTGCCTGTCTGTCTGTCTCTGCTACATTTTTCCCCCCATTTACATCGTCCTCATTCCTAACTTACTTTTACCCACATTTCTCTACAGCGCTGTTCTGCCTGTCTATATTTGCAAGCACATGGAAAAGTGGATATCGCTCATGAAGTTCACACCCAAAATGAAACACCATGGTTGATGCTCCGTTTAGGATTTAATCTGCTTATAAAGGCTGCGTTTTTTTTATCATCCGGCCTTCGCGATGCAATCTTGAAAGCTAATGTACCGCTCTGTAGTGATATTAACCGGCGAATAGAGGAGATGCGGGCACGTGTGTTGAAGCCCACACAGCATGAGCTGTCATGTGTCACTTCTCCCCAGAACTGGGCGTAATGCTCAACTATATATAACCCATCCCAGCACAATTACTTCTAAAGGGATTAGGGTAGAGAAGGAATAAAAGTGAAGTTTAGGCCTATTTTTAAGAGCAGAAAAGCAAGAGTGTCGCCCTGTGTTGCAAAGTTTGTTCCTCTTCCCCGCCCGAAGCCTGCTATTCTGCGGGGGCACAGTGCAAAGCTGCACAGTGCTGCTGTTGTAGCGTTGTGGTGCACAACGATAGCGCCAGTGTCCGCTGGGGGAACCCAGAGCATTCTGTCTCACTGAGTGATACCCCTGTCTCCACTCATGATAAACAGCACACACGCGCGCGCACACACACAGGCGCGCACACATCAGTGTCTGCCAAGCCCAGCCTAGCAGCAGATTCCTCCCTCACCCTCCCACCGCCTCGCAAAGCTGCAAATATATTAGCTGCTTCTTTTTCTTTTGTCTTGGGAAAATGGCAAGTAGGGGGAGTGTGTGTGTCTATATCTATATATATATATATATATATATGTGTGTGTGTGTGTGTGTGTGTTTATCGTACTAAGAAACTGTAGAAGAACACCCCCTTTGTGCCAGTCGTCGTGAGATATCCCAGTGGTACAGGGCCCAGTGATGGGAAAAGACTTGCAGATGCCGATGAAATACCAGTAATACAGGTGTGATGTAGGAAATGGGAAATAGAAAACAGACTAAAAGACGAGGAAATGTTTCAGAATTTTGTCTTACTTACAGTATTTTTCTTTGGTTAGAACAGAGAGGAATATTGGAGCAACAGCACAGCTAGGCTCGGTACAAAGGGTCGACTCGCTGCTATAAAAAAAGAGAGAAAATCCTCACTTAGATTTGAATCTACAGGCAGATTTTTACACTGAATGGTGACACCATCAACTGTATGAATCCACTAAAATTTCTCTTATCAGTGGATGAATTCAGATGAACAGATCTCATCTCAAACATAAAGGAAATCCATTTAACTATAATATATTTGAAGAGAGGAAAAGAATCTCTCTTTTTGGTGCCATTAAGGTGGACTAGTAGGATACGGTCAGGATTACATCATTCAAAAAGTAAAAGAAAAGGAAAGAAAATAGATTACTGCAGACTTCAGTCACGTATCGATATACATATGTGTGCTTATACACACACACATACACACACACAGACATTTCATCGCTTCTTGGTGGTCCTGTATGTGTGAGAGATACCTGATGTGGGCGGGGCCATGACGACTTGGAAATCTGGCAAGTCGAATGTTTTTATTTGCAGGGAAAGCAAGAAACTGTGCATGTGTGCGTGCACGTGTGTGTGTGTGCGTGTCTGTTTGGGTTTGTGTGCCATATGCAGTGTGCCAGGGAGGGCTCTCTGGAACATATTGGTTTGCGTACATAGTGGTTAATAATAGTAGCAAACACATACAGCGATGGCAGCTCTGATGTGTGTGACAGTTTTACAGCCGCACACGCCGAGACTTAGTCACACATGCACACACACACACACGCACACACACGCATTGTCTGAAAACACAGAGACCTCCTCTGCCACAGAGCCATGCATCTTTGTTGAGTTCTCAATTTTATCACAGATCCCTCATAAGGAAAAACTGCCACTTTCCATCCACCCCGCCTCGCCTCCAGCCCCTCCCTCACGCTCCCACACGCACAAAAATATAGCCCAGTGAAGCTCAGCCACCCACACGCACACACACACACACACACACACACGTACAGGCCTAACCGCCGTCGTATTGAATGAACAAAGTCCTTGAAGCAAGAAGCTACTCACATCATACATTTAAATGCACAGATGCATATGACACACACACACACACACACACACACACACACACACATACGTCCTGTCATAGCTCATTGTTGCCATCTATTGCTTGTCTGTGGCTGTATTGTGTTGTGTTGTGCTGGGGTGGCAGACTTAAGTTTTGATAAGAAGGAAGGGGGGTGGGGGAGGATCAGTGACTGCTCCCCATGGCGAGGTCTTAGCGACAGCAGAAGCAGCAGACTCCCAACCTGTCGTCCCCATCCGTCTCTGGGGGAGGCTGAGGAGAGGCTGCAGCATCGCTCACAGCCTGGACGCGTCCCATCAGGACGAGGATGCACACCCTGGGCTCAGCGGCCCGGCTTGGCAAAGCAATCCGAACGAGAAGAGAGGGACGGCGAGGGAGGCCAGAGCAGAGCAGGGAGACACCCAGAACCCGGGATTAGCCTCCCAGCTTGGCAGAGCCTGGCTAGGGCTGAGAGAGAGGTGGAAGAGAGACAGACGGCGGGAAAAGAACCTGGCACCTATAGCGGGGCAGGTTAGCAGCCAGGAGGACGAGGGGACGGAACGACAGACAGAGCGAGGACCCCGAGCTCCGAGGCTGCCTGGCTGGTCTGGAGGAGCGGCTCACCCATATGGTGCTTCGCTCTGTTCATGCTCCCTGTCTAAACCCATATGCCACTGGTGGAAAGGTACCCCCCCCCTCACCACCACCACCACCACCTTGCTTCAAGAGCATGCAGACCGCCACCCTCCCCACACTCCCCCATCATCTCACAG
>JAVQJG010181938.1:0-58130 GCA_036024015.1 Craterocephalus amniculus
GTAGGGGGGGGGTGGGAGAAGTGGAGTGGGCCATGGGCAGAGAGGATGTGGTCTCCACAGTGTGTTAGGACCAGGGTGTAAACCACAACCGTGCCCTTATCACTTCGGTCAAATAGCAGCGAGCACACACAAACAGCCCTCCACTGACCACTCCCAGTGGGCTGAGCTTGGTGCTCAGCCCACCGCTCTCCTCCTGAATGCCACAACAAAGCCTCAGCATGTGCGAGCGCTTGCACACTTTTTATAAAAACAACGCACAAGCGCATACAACCCTGTGCTTAACACCTGAGCTGGAGAAATGTTGTCAGTTGGTGACCTGTGATTGGTCTGATAACAAAAGGTGCCTTCGATGTTTCCCTTTTGAGCTCCTTCAGTTGTGGCCGTTGAGACCAAAATGCATTTCACACACCACTGATGTTTTTCCACGGCAAACCACTGACAGAATATTTCATCACATCCACCTTTTCATTGTTTCCATCTATGACAGACAAGCAACCGGCTGTTGTTTCTTCTGACTGTAAACTAGCTGAGGACTTGAGGTTGTGTTTTTGGTTGGAGTTTGGTTTAGGTCACTGGAAACTCGACTCAACTGTCTTTAAGCTGCGCTGACCCGATAAGATGGCCATGGTGGTGACCGGATTTGAAGTGAGCTCTTACCTCTAACAGGAAAGGCAGAACAGGAACAAAAGTGTTGGTGCTGCTAGAGAGCAAGGTGAGGGCTCTGCAGCAGTGCATCCTGAGAGGGTAATATCTTGATGTAGGTACCAGTCTAAAAAGGAAAAACAGAGGTCAGTGTCTCCATCTGCTGTTGGTAAGATGTATAGCTGCTTGATGGATTCACACTGATGATAATGTTATAACACACGAGGGAAGTATGTAATTAATGTTTATTTATGTAGCGCTTTTCACTGATAAAATTACAAGGTGCTTTTAAAAGAAGGTAAATGCCACCAAAGTATAAAATGTAACAAAAGTATGAATTAAGATTATTCTAAATTCTGCCAATTTCAAACAACATGGTCTATAAGGTATTTTATTTGCACTGCAGATATGAAATTTAAAAACAAAAAATTCTGCTTATTTTATTGATAATTTGTAAGTTTCATTACCAAAGCAAAAAGTGCACTGTAGTCACATTCTTTACCCATATTAGGTCAAAACCTTTGCACTTTCAGTTTTATATAGGAGATCCTGGGAAAATGCTTTGAACAAGCTATAATTTGAAAAAAACACAGTTCAAAAACCGAATCCTCTTTAATCAGATTTCCCCTCAAAGACAGGCCTCTGGAGCCGAGGAGCGGGGAGTCAAATAACTGCCTGCAATTGGGGTAGGACGGGACAATATATCAAAGATTAAGAAATAATGATTTTTACAAAGATAAAATATGTTCATATCCCTTTAAGAAGCTGCATTATGTGCAGAGTGTGTAGTCACATGACTACATAAAGAGACAGTGAGCTGAGCAGGGCTCTGACAGTGAGGAAAAGAGGACCATTCAAATGTTGAAGCGGCTATCAGAAGAGGGAAAGCAGCAGGTTGTTATAAAACAGTAATAAAAAAAACTTCATCAATCCTGTGCATCATTTTGGGTGCAGCAAAAGTGATGTCGATCAAAGAAATGTCACATTTTTATTTGATTTTGCCACGTATTGTAGCACCATCGGATTTGGTGCATTCAGAGTACATTTACTACTTCTTTTTTGTTCTTTTTGTTGTAACAAGAAGTTAAAAAAAAAAAACGTCACATGTAAACTGTGCCAAAACATACTGATTGTGTGACATGCCAAGGTATCTCATCCAACCTCTTCCACCACCTTCAGACTACACAAATTGCCAGCAGGCAAACCAACCCACAAGAGAGAGCAGTCACTACGTGGACACTTTGAATGGAGGGTCGTCGCCCACTACAGTACACCCTAAAAACGTCGACCACTCGATTTGGCCATGTGTGCTGTACCTGAAAGGAAAGTGAACTGAGAAATGCAGCTGCAAATAGTTTCAATAAGTTGAGATAAAAGAATGTGTAGGAGTGAGGCTAGTTAGATTTATTTCTTGATCATCTGTCAGAGTGAGACCTCTGTCCAGCTGTCTGTGAAATCTTTGACACTCCCTGAAACTCAGGTCAAAGCAGATGGAGAGATGGTGGAAAATCATGATGTTCCTCAACATTTTTCATTAGTTCCGCCTTGGATATCACATGTCTGTATTATGTTTATATTTTATTTCTCATAGATCCTTTGTGTTACATGAAAACTTATATGGAGTCATGTTAGATTAACATTAAGTTTACATTCATTCAAAGTGGCACAATGCTGACATAAGTTTTATTTTCTGGAGTTTTCGTTTCACAAAATACCATAACTTAAAAAAATAAACAAAGCAGACAAGTAAGCCTCATGCTGTTATTGGAAGACTTGAACTTTAGCTGGCTGAGAGAGTTGGTTCATTAAAATGACATGTTTTCAATCTAGCAGTGGTAAAGGAAAGATGTGAAACCAGAAAGTGTAAAGAAGAGATTAATAATACAGAAGCTACTTTAGCTCAGTCATTGCTCAGTGGCGCAATGCTTAATACAGTTATATTAAAATATTTTTCCAAATAACTGATTCCTAGCCTGCACAGAGAACAGACAGTGTAGCTGCTCAGTTGAGACATGTTCAGCACATTTCACAGACCTGTGCATCAGTCTGATAGTACATCACATGGATAAGGAATAGAAAATTTGTGCCAGAGAGCTATTATCGTCTATTTGTCATATTGAGATGAACTGCTCAGTATACCGTGATATTAATTTGAGGCCATATTGCCCATCCCTAAATAGGGGTGTAAAGAGGATTTTAAGCACCATATTTAAAAAAACTGCTCCTGGAAAACATTTCCCACTCTAGATTTGAAGGTTTATTACAGCTTTACTTACTCCACATAATTCAAGTTTTTAATCAAGATTGTAATTAAAATTTTTGTCACTTGTTTTTTTCTGCTGAAACTCTCAATGTTCAGACTCAAAGTATCCCTGTTTAAAATAAAATAATTTGATTATTGTTAACAAAATGTAATAATTTCATTTTTATTCGGTCTTTAAATTTAACTTCTTTGTCGTCTTTTTTTTAAACAAAAATTGTACAACTAGTTTCCTTAAATTAAGTATAGATCCCACTATCTAAATTTATTCCCATCAAGAGCAACAAAAGCATAACTCTAAGCCAGAAATGGCCCAAACTGGACAGGATTAAAAAGTAATCTCTTTTTATTTTATTTTTAGAGCATCTAATTAAATATTCTGAAAGGGAAATAACATAAGACTATACTCACTTGATGGTACCAAGAATGACTTGACAAAGCGGATAGATCAGCGGTTGAAGAACATCACTGGGGTGCAGAGTGCTCAGGACCCGACACCACAGGTACAGACAGTGAACATACTGCCAATTATACACCGACTGATAGGTTTCCTAGAGACAAAGAAACATGTAAGAGGAGATCAGATCAGTGTCCTGAAAATTTAAATATAAGAAATAAGCTCTGAGCTTTCTTTTAAAAAAAGAAAACCTAAATGTTCAATAGATCTTTTATGAGATTGAGATGGCATTGACATTCACATTTTATCAGACACTTATGTTCTTCCGCGAAAAACTCAGAGTTGGAAAAAAAACACCATTTCAAATCAATGTAATTAAATTCAGTTGCATGAGCATGAATAAAGTCCATTTGTATATAAAAATCAAGAAGAAACAACAGTACTTAAGTAATTTGACCCATTATTTTGCTGTGCACTTTAAATAAGTCTCTACCACTATTGGATGCTTCTGGTTGAGATAATGCTTCCACTGAATTCTTTCACAGCAGAGTGTTCTATCAAGCACAAACAGAGCAAACTAACCAACCTTTTTCTTCATGGTCATGGCGTTTCTGAGGTGTATGGCCAGTTGTCGGATGTAGATGAAAGCATGCTGATAGGTGACCTGTGTGTCCAGGGCATACATCTCGGTTAGAGTTCTCTGCATGAAGTTGATCATGGGAAGCACGTTGGGAGATGTGAACTTGCAGTTTTGGACATAAGAGATGTACATTTGCTGCAAAAAGAAAAAGAGAATTGGGATGAAAAAATTACAAACCACAGCAGGGAGAAGTTAGTCAGTGCTGGTGTAGAAGCTAAATGTGGCCCTAAACAACTAAAGAGGAAAAAAGTTAACTTTTGGTTGTAGAGGATATTTTTTATTTGACTATACAGTCTATCTGCTACTCACTTTTGCCTTTGTGTGGCTATTTTGTGATGCTTACCTTAAGAATGGGGTTCAGATTTGCTTCCTGTTTGTGTCTGCAAATTTTGTTGAGGGCAAGGAAGGCAAGAACACGATTCGTCTCCTCCCCTGTGCTCCACTGCTTCAATAGTTGCTAGACACACAAAAACAACATTAAAAACTCTTTAAATCACCACTCGAGGTAAACAGTATAAAAAATCTCATTCAGTCCAAACACTTTAGTACTAAAATCTTACTTTTATGAGGTGACGACATTGTTTGGGTAGACAAAGGTAATAAGCTATGAGCTGGTTGGCATGCTGCAGGACTGCACTGATGACGGTTGCTTCTGTTAGACAGGATAACAACTACAGGTGGAGAAAAAGAAAAAGAGAAGTAGTTAGAGAATATCTATTCACTTCTCTAAAATAATTATTCTGTCAAAGAAAAAAAAACATTTACATTTGTATAAATGCACCCAAAACAGATAACAAAACAAACCTGAACTACTCCACTGAGATACATCTTGATATCAGTATGATTCCGCTGCCATTTTGGACTAGATGAAGGGAGAACAAGCCTAACAAAAACATAGAGAAATGGGTTGAAGATTTGTTCCTCTGCTGTACTTAGATTGGCAACAAGGCTGTATATCAGCAGATGTTATGATGACTTCTTACTTCTTTTGGTCTTTATCTGGCTTCAGGTTGAGCAACCTCCGCAAGGCTGCATGGATGTCTTTGATGCAGAATAGGACCAAAGCATTGAACACTGAAGAGACAACAGAAAACAAATCATTCATTGAGATCAGGTTCCATCTATCCGGCCAGATTTTTAAATCAGATTTGCTCATTTTTGTCACTGATATGGCTTGAAGTTGCAATAACAAGAAAACATTGAACGGGCATCTTAAAGCCACATCCTGCACAGTTTGGGACATGTACCACCATAAAAGTCATGGAGAAGAATAGAAATGTTCAGAGGGAAAGAAGCAATTGTCAATATCAGTGGTTACTGACTATGTTGTGAATTTTTAGGGTAAAAATTAGAGAAACTCAGGATCGGTTTTGAAGAATAAATCAACTTTGTAAAGCAAAACCATAAAGAGACTAATTAGGACAAGGGTTATTCAAAAACTTAAGTAAATATTGGTGTGGAGTAACATGGAACCTGATGATGACGATCTCCGGTCTCCTGAATAAAAACCCAAAATTGCTTTTATTGTCGGAACAGATGTAGATGCATTTTGTAGCTAGACAAACAGCTTGGAGAAGGTTACTAAGTACAACTTTGATGCCTGATATCTATGACACACTATTATTTTAATTCACACTTTTGCTCAAACAAACAGTTAAGGTCTTGGGTGGTTTCTTTTTTATCGCCTCTTAAATCCTCTTTATACAAAGTTTAAGAAGAAATAACTGACTTTGTTTGATCAAATTTTAAAAAGGTAAAGGCAATGCTCTAAGATCAAAAAGAAGAGAAGAGGTAATTAAGACCAGCATTGCTCAGTAGAAGAGTAAAGAAACACTTTTCACAGCAAAACTTTGAAAAAAGTTTTTTACAAACCGCCATGTTTCAATATGTCGAAACTTTTGTCCTGTAATTAAAACATTGTCCAAATGTTCATGGAGCCATACCACACATACCACTATTTATTATCCACTTTTAATTTACACTGTATACTCTTATTGTTGTTTGCAAAAGTATACAGTGCAATCCATCCATGAAAACATTTACATAACATACCTGAACTATCAGCCACCGTGTACCGACTCTGTCCCCCTCCTTCACCCTTCGTTGTGGCAACTGCAGCTTTAAAGGCTTGAATAACTTCTCTGAAGAGTCGAGGAGTGGGCTCCTTCTTCATAGCACCTTTCCAGCCTTCAATCATTTTGTCAGTGACTTTGATTGTCTCCACTGTCTTTCTGGCTTTCCTTGAACCTCCTTGGCCATCTTCATAATCATCATCATCATCACCAGAGCTGCCCTCCTATATGGAAAATGTGCCAGCATGAAAACCTTTATAATACAAGAACCATCACGAATAAAACACTAGCAATGGACTTACTTCCAGTGCAGATGGCAGTTTGTGGTATTTTTTCTCATCTTCGTCTTCAGAACTGTCTGTGTCATCAAAATTGAGCAATGTCTGGTCGTTTTCTTGTAGAAATTTGTAGAACTCTGGATCTTTATTCTTTAACCTGCAGAGCTGCTCCTTGTGTTGAGAGGCTTTACCTTTCTTCTTGTCGTTTCTATATAAACACAGTTCACAACGTTATAAAGTATTGCCCTTGATAGATTATATGTTTAAGTGAGACATACATAAGCCAAATACTCACATCTTAGGATTCACGTCTTTCTTTTTCTTTTGTTTGGGACTCTCTTCTTCAGAATCATTTTCACCTGGAGAGTCGAAGCCTGACAGCAGGAACTCGTCCATACTGAGGTCTTCTAGTTTCCTATAGGAATTATATAGTAATTGAAAAGATGTCATAATACATGTGTTAAATACGGTATACAGCTTCCAGTATTATTACAAACGCCTTAATATTTAGATATCCACAAGACACTTGACTAAAAATATACTCTTAAATAGTTTAAGTCAAAGAGAAAACAAACTTTATAGGCAAATGTTAGCATAACCTCCGCATGCTATCACTATGGAGGGCTATCTTTAACAGTCAGTGATGGCTATACACATTCACTCCGCATTATAGACGTCCTTTCTAATCTCACGAGTTTCACAACGGGATTAACAACACTTAAGCCTTTAAATACAACTTTAATAAATAGCTAAATCTAATTATGTAACACACATTATAAAGAAATATCTACTATACCGTTTCTGTTTCGCTGCCATGCTGGATCCACAACGTGACGCTAAACCGCAATACCCATAATCCACCGGTGCAAATCGAAGGAGTTGGTTTTATGTTTCAGGGTTTTTTTTAGTAATGAGGTACTCGTGATTAAGATAACCATCAGAAACAAAATATTTTCAAACTAGCAACGCAGGGCACACCAAAATAGTACATTTTAATACTAATTCATTTTCAAAAAAATGTACGATGGAAAATTAGATCAAAGAAAAAGCTCAATATGTGTTCAAGCAAACCTTGAAATTGTAGTCAAAGATGAGCCTACAAGAGCAAACAATGTTTTGATACCGCACGTGAGGTTTAAATTTAATAATCAGTTATCCTTCAGACAGGGTTGACTGGTTTAGCTGTCTATGTTAACCTAGGCAACCTAGACTAATAATAGATATATTAATGAGGGAACACGCTGTCAACATAGCCTGACAGAGTATGGTTGTGTTCAGGCTTTTAAATTAAAGCATGGGGGAAAAGCATGAAAAATAGGATTTCACAGTATGGGCACCCTCCAAGATTGGACATCCCACATATTGCACTAATGCACCATTATTATTCACACACATGAACAAACTTTCACATATCAGAGTAAAAATAAAATATATAAAGCATAATATACTGTAAAAACATAAACAAAAAACAATAAAAATTAATATGCAGCCTACATCATTGTAAATAAAGGAGTTTGACAACCAATGCTTCTTCACTGGCCCTCACCCTCACCCTCCTGGTCATCGACACACAGCTGTTTGACCACAGATTTTTCATCATTGTATCTCTCTTGTGATGCAAAACAGGGCAGATACCTCTGATTCTAGGCCTGATGAGCATACCCTGGTCAATAAAAGATTTAACTGCAGTGGTAATTATAACTTTTTGCTAAAAAACAACAACAACAATATTTAAGTGGATAATTTAATCATTCAACATTTCTAAAGCTACATAGCCAGAGTTGTGAACCTGAAATTGATTGCTTAAATGATCATGTAATGGGTTTTTGACAGATTTATAGTAGGTTAAGTAAAATTAGTCTGAACAGCTGAAAATACAAAAGTCAGGAAATGGCATGGATGTGTCTCAGTGGTTCATGTTGAGCACAGTTATGTGTCCAGAAAATTACATCAGTGACTACCTGATTAAATAAGATGACCATGTTTTTCCATAAACCGATTTTTCTCCGCTTGCATTCTACATGGCATTATAGTTAATTAAACTCATCTGCTTCCAAATAAACTGTATTTCACCCACTAATCACTTGTCATCTACCCGTTGTGTAGGTATAATCACAGACATATATAACATGATGATGAGTTTGTGGCTGTGTGTCTGGTTTAACCTGCTGCTCTCACCTTAATGCGGGAACAAACATGGTTTTAGCCAATCACAGCGTTTTCACGCCAGGCACCGCCTTTTCCGACAGTACGGAAATTTTTATTGAACGCACTTCCGTACTCCGACCAAACAAAAGGTGGCGTTTAAGGCCGTTTGCGTGGCATAAATTGATAAACAAAAAAATCACCGAAATAGGCTTGAAGATTGCTCATGCAAGTCACCCCATATTTCCCGACAAACGTTTCTATATTCCGATGGTACTAGTTTTGACAGGAACAGAAAGCGTAGCCATCTCCACCGACGACAGTTAAAACTCCACCTTAACAAACCGATGTCAGCTTTTATGCAGGTCTCTTTTTTTTTTGCATTGACGTCAGCACATACAGCACAAAACAGAGGTTTTCTTCATATTTCCTATGCTGTGGTCAGAATGTTGACATATAGCCAGACGATGGGAGCAGTTTTAAGCTAATCTGCCTGCGACAGCTGTTGATTTATTCTCCATCACTTCGAGGAGGACACCGTCCAAGGATAAGTGCAACACATCCACCGGTAAAGAAATCACACATTCATTTCCTATCGCTGCAGCTGATTGCTGCTGTTATTTTTTAAAAGGTGGAGTGGGGTATTGGGTTTTCTTCTAATAGCCCAAACGAGTCAATGGAAGGGTTAAACATTTCCGTCTGCTTATAAATCGTTATTCCAAGAAGATTGTTCACAAGCTGTCAAGCGGCAGCAGCTACCGAGCCTGATAGAGGATGCAAGCCAAGGTCCTGAGCCCCGGACAGGAAAGAGGAGACAAGTGCTTTACTCTGTTAGTTTTAATTGTGGTGCTTGTCACCATCACGTGTAGGCTGTGTATGTTTCAATTTGCCGCATTGTCTCGTGCTATTCCCATGGGGTTTGTCGGGAGACTGTTCCCTGATAGAGGAAAAAAGGCTGTTGGTTTCTTAGATCCATTGTGTTTTGGAAAATGGAACCCGGAGCTAGTCGCTAGGCAGCTGTGATGATATTTGAGATGGTGTTCAGCGGGACAGGGGGACGTGTGTACTTCAGAGAGCCACAGAACAGATAAAAGTTATTGTCACACGGCCCTGACACTCAGATTATTGGGTATTGCATTCGTATCTGGTAAGTAAGGATCATTGTGTTCAAGTTTTTTTTGTAGATGTGTTGCACATCTTGGACATCAGACCAGTCACTATTTTCTCTTGATAAGGTTGAGGGGGTTGGATATTTGTCAGATTTCTAGGTTTTGTAATTTCCACACGCAAAAAACAAACCAAAACATGATTTCCCCCCATTAACACCCCAACTGGTTTATTCAATAGTGTATGTGTGGTATGAAAGGTTGTGTGTGGGATTGTTCAGAATGTGTCACCGAGCTCTCTCTCTCTCTCTCTCTCTGTGTGTGTGTGTGTGTACTGTAAGGTTATATACTGTATTGTTATGTATAGTGAATTAAATGCGTCTCCTGAGGTGTGTTTTTATCTAAATATGTTCTTCAGCTTTGTATGTCATGTGGCTATTGTGAGGTGTGGTTGCAGGGATGGAAAAAGGGCCAAAGAGGTTCTACCACTGATTTTGTTTTATGCAGTCATCAGTGATGGGCAGTATCTGAATTCCTGACTTCATTCTTTTCAACAGACTTTTTGACAACAACACAGACTTTAACTGCAGGTCCTTAGCTGTGGCATAGCCTTTTTAATTCTGCTAGTCTAGGGAAATTTATCTCATCCGATGCTTTCTTTATAGATCTTAAACATTATTACCAAAACTTAGAATGCAATGAAGTATTTACACAAATATGGGTAATCTTTGTTAGTCAATAATCTGTAGTCTCAAAAACAAGTTATATTAAATGAATAATTAGATTGTTATCAAACAATTTATTAAGCACTTTTCAAACAAAAGCATTGTAAAATGTTTTATGTTGTAATGCAGGTTAAGGAATCATGCTTACTCAAACTGTAACTGTCAAAGCAAGATATAATCCGACTTGACAACCAGTGTCTAATAATCAGGTCAGTCATGCTTCTGTGCCAAGTCTTACTTGGAGCTGTCATACTGGTAGGATCTCCTGTGATAGCTGACAGGATGGTTTTTAGAAGTGTAACAACAGGTGCAGCAAGGCTGAGGAAACCTGTCAAAACTCTTGTCTCCTTGTACTATTGATAAAGGACTTAATACTAGAAAGACCAAATTTAAATGAGCTGAAGACATTGGCAGTGACACTTTTCATCTTTCAGGTGTCCAGAGTGTGGTCCAGGCACAAGCCCACGACCGCAGCATCAGGCATCATGATGGAGGGGGGTATGCAGCTGATCAACCGCGATGGCCACAGCATTTCGCACAACTCCAAGCGACACTACCACGATTCCTTTGTGTCCATGAACAGGATGCGACAGCGGAGCCTGCTATGCGACATCGTGCTTCATGTCTCCAACAAAGAAATCAAGGCACACAAAGTGGTGCTGGCATCCTGCAGCCCCTACTTCCACGCCATGTTTACCAGTAAGTTGTCTGATATAATGCCAAACATGCTGTCTGTTCTGACCTTTCTTAATTTTTTTACCATCAGATATAAAGAGCAGCACATGGCTTGTATAGCCTGTATAGCTCTGATATCAGGCTGCACAAGGTTTTGGTTTGATGTTGGAGTTCAGTGATTAAAGAACTTGCATGCTTTAAGGCATCATCACTTCCTTCCTGTTGTTTCTGTCTGGGGTGCAGGTGGTCAGAAGAGCTGTGTGAGTCTGATTTCCTGTGAAACCAATGCCTTTTGTGATCACATAGTGCATTATCTAACTGCTGTTTATTTGGAGACTCAGCTTCTAGATTTCCATGTATTAGACCCAGCCACTAATTTACCCAGATATTAGATTTAACCGAAAAGCTGTGCAGATGTTTGTTTAGCTAATAGGAGATTAAATATTTGATGGTGCAGAACATTGTGGCAAACATCTGCTGGTACCAAGACAGAGAGAGGGTTAAGATTCAGGAATTTTTAAAAATAACCTCCTCCATTTAAACAAGTCATTAAATAGCAACAAATGAGCCGTCCTGACATCTAGCAGCAGCTCTGTGTACATTAGCAGATACCATGTGATTGAACAGGGCGAGGATCTTATCAGCCAACGTTGTAGTTGTTGAAATTTGCAAGAAAAATGCAACTGTTCTCTGTCTGTGTGATCATGCAGATGAAATGTCTGAGAGTCGGCAGACCCACGTGACCCTTCACGACATCGATCCTCAGGCTTTGGAGCAGTTGGTCCAGTATGCTTACACAGCAGAAATTGTTGTAGGTGAAGGCAATGTGCAGGTAGAGTCAAAGTTTTCAGATTTCTGGACGTATATTTTGATCCATATTTAAAGTGAAGCATGGTCATTTCTTCCTGTAATTGCACCCGTCCTAGACGTTGCTCCCAGCGGCGAGCCTGCTGCAGCTTAACGGGGTGAGGGACGCCTGCTGCAAGTTCCTCCTCAGCCAGCTGGACCCCTCCAACTGCCTGGGCATCCGAGGCTTTGCTGATACCCACTCCTGCAGCGACCTGCTCAAGTCAGCACACAAATATGTGCTGCAGCACTTTGTGGAAGTGTCAAAGACGGAAGAGTTCATGCTCCTACCACTGAAACAGGTAGGGGGATTTTTTTTTCACACTTTTTCTATCTCCCGCTGTGTCCTTTGTGAAGGAAATTATGATTATGACATTTTCAAGGTGAGACATAAACAGAGGCGAGTAGCTCCGTCTACAGGAAAAAGCTTTCCAAGTCTGGCAGTCGCACTGGTAATTTGCTTAAAAACGACCTCAGCAGTGTTGCTCATATTTAGTCTCCATAGTGAATTCTTTGATCTGGTCTTGGACAGCTGGTTGGAGCCATGTTACTTTTATATGTCAATAATAATTATGGATATATAACAGACCATTATCGACCCTGAGGATAACAACTTGATGCATTCTACATTTCCAATGTGATGTTTTTCAACTTTTCATCAGGATCATTTCTTTTTACCAACATGTATCGGTAAGGGAGGTCACCGCTGTGTTTTTAATACTGATTAGAAAGCGTATCATTTACTTATCTGTGGCCTCTGTCACAGTCTCTATGGTTTTATCGTTTTACTGTGTAACCATGGACCAATTTATCATCCTTGCCAAATCTGCCCAACTATCACTTATTCATCAGCTGGTCTCAGCGGTGACAGCACCGCAGCTCTAATCCTGGAAGTAGTAATTAGGCAAAGCTGGTGACATTTCCACAGCTGTTCAACGGTTTGACCAAATAACACAGTTTGCCCCTCAGCATAACGATTATGGTATCAGTTGTGGTTCTTGTATATTAATGTTATCAATTGCAGCCTTGGTTTTAGGAGAGATTTTATTTATATTTGTTTATCTATCTGTTAGTTGCACTTACAGGGTCCTCATCCTTACAGGGTTATGGGGGCCTGGAGATACTTTGAACTTAGCGAATGATTGAAGCTTGTTTTGACACTTGAATTTACAAGTTAAAATTCAACCACTTTGACAAACTTGTTATCTGATGCACCTTTTGTCCTGGACAAAAAAATCAACAGGCTTCCTTAGATCTGTTCGGTTTTCCTCTTTTAGTTGGAAGGTTTAGTGTGAACATAAACATGCTACTTTAGGCAACGGGAAGCAGTTATCACCTTGTTTAGTAGTCGACCGGCACTTTTTGAAACCACCATTAAACAGTGTAACTGAGATGTATCAGGGACATGGGTTTGAGTCTTTTTGGTGAGCAGAGTAGGTGTGCAAAAAACGCATTTAGATAAACCATATAGATAAACCATCATTGTTTCTTTTGAATGTAATACAGTGCAAAAATTGGCCTCATAGACCAGGCCAGGAGGTCCATCATTTATTAAATCTGATGACCTGAAAATTATGCTGATGATAAAGCTACAAATTTTGGTTCTGAAATGAGCAAATAATGCCAGGAAAGACTACTGACAGCACAACCCAAATGTTGACTAGGTGAAGTTCCTGTGACGGGATTAAACCAGACTGAAATAATGGAGGCATGGACTGTTATTAACTTCAATAATAAACAGATGCTGAAACAGATGCTTTCAAACAAACACTTGTTGGGCCTTTTTTCAGGTGATGAAGAATACCATTTTCTCTCCATTTAAATTCTCAGCTCTCTAAAGAACAATTTCCACCGTGTTGAAATGATGCTCCATGGGCGTAAAACACTAAGCTTCTGGCCCTGGAAGCCCTCAGACTGAATCTGCAGTGAGCGTGTAGGCAGCGTCCGTTAAAACAGTGAAAGTTAAGCTGCATTAAGGCAGATTAAAAATACACCCTTTTGGTTAAATTCTTCTCTCTTTCCTTTGGCTCTCTGCCCCTTTCTGTCTGCAGATGTTCTCTGCCTGGCTCAACTCTGCACCAGAGCTGGATTTACGTACCGGCTGAGCTCACAGAGCTGTGAAAAATGCCCCATATTTCATTCCATCTTCTGTGGCGGAAGGGCCAGCAGCATGGATATGACTCGTCAGCTTGGTTGACGTTTCATTTTTCAGCATTACAAGCGAGACATTTTGAAGGATGATGAATGCATCCTAAATACTCTTTTTGTTAAAAGAGTAAACATTTCAAAGTTGCCATTGTGCTTGTTATTTATACTTTCCACATTCCTCCTGCCATCATAGAGTACAAAAACAGTTATCCCTCTAATAAACAGAGCCAGTTTTTTTCCACTGAAGTACGTGCATGCAGAGAGAGGACTGAGTTCATCATGGGGTAAAAGTAGTATCTATTTGTGTTGCTGTGGATTAGCAGAGGCTGTGTTCCTCAGAGGTTTCTAAGTGTTGTCCTGATCTGTCCAAGCAAGACACAGCAGCAGCAGCTGTCTGCTGTGTTCCCTTCCAGCCACACCAGCTTAGAGCTGAACTTGGAACTGTGCCAGCCAGCCACTCAGACTGCAGCATACATTGTAGCTCGCATATATTGTATGCATGAACAAGTAGTGTTAGCTTAAGATATACGGCACCACAACCACACAAAAATAGCATACTGATTTACACAAGCACTTATGCATTGTTTGCTTAAATTTTGGATTGAATGTTTTTATTTTGGTTTTTTTAAGATATGCAAACTAAAGATGAAGATGAAGAAGGAGAAGCGACTGCTCAGCTGACATCAGATCTAAAATACAGGAACTAATGCCGTCTTTGACCAATGTGGCTTACTTCTTATGTGTTTTTTTCTGGTTTTCAAACATGTTACAGTAGCGTTTGTGTTTATCGGTAATTATAAAGAGTAAGTTCTCTGAAAACTGTTTTGAATTTTTGCAGTTGAATTATTATGAATATTTATATATGTACATTCATACATTATTATCAAACAGGAAAAGAAAATAATACAGTCATATTTTTGTTATTGAATATCAATATAATAGAAATCTGGAAAGCATATTTAATTAATCATTTTGAATAAACTATCAAAATACTTATCAAAATACTTTGAAAAAAAAAGTAAAATATAATTAAGTAATAAAAATCAATGGCCCTTTTCCTTAATAATTCATGCATTAACGTCAGCAGTATTAAATATGAGATGGTCATTCTTTTAAGTCGGTGTATAAGCCAGTCGTTTTCTTTTCTGTCCATCCAGGTCCTGGATTTGATCTCCAGCGACAATCTGAATGTTCCATCTGAAGAGGAGGTGTACCGGGCCGTGCTGAGCTGGGTGAAGCACGATATAGACGGACGCAGGCAACATGTACCCTGGGTAAGTCTGTTCTTTGGTTTCTCAACACATTATTGCTTTGTTTGCCTGTGTAAAACACTTCAAACCTTTTTTTTTTTTTTTTTTGTTATCGCGCCTCCTGCCTGCTGCAGCTGATGAAGTGTGTGCGCCTGCCACTACTGAGGCGAGACTTTCTGATGAGCAATGTTGACACAGAGCTGCTGGTGCGTCACCACTCAGAGTGCAAGGATCTGCTGATAGAGGCTCTGAAGTACCACCTGATGCCCGAGCAGAGGGGAGTCCTGAGCAACAGCCGGACGCGCCCGCGACGCTGTGAGGGCGCCAGCCCTGTTCTCTTCGCTGTTGGTCAGTGTGCTCCTGAAGGTACCCGTTAGGGTACATTTACACCGTATATCCCTTCCTCATCTTTATTCTCACTTCTTTGATGTAATGTTAGAAGAATTGTTGCACGTGGAGCGTTTTGTTAGCGAGGTGTTGCTTTGCATTCCAGGTGGTGGCAGTCTGTTTGCCATCCATGGAGACTGCGAGGCTTATGACACCAGGACGGATCGCTGGCACATGGTGGCCTCCATGTCCACAAGGCGGGCACGTGTGGGCGTGGCGGCCATTGGAAACAGACTCTACGCTGTTGGAGGGTGAGTTGTGATGCGTGTTTAAAGGCGCTAATATCATAGTCCTCGGGAGGTTTTTAACCCCCATTGCACTGGATTCCTTGTGTTGGAGGGTGCTGAATCATTTAACTGGTCACTGTTAATGTAACACCTTCACCAGCTTTTAAAAGCTTTTTATTAAGCACAATCAATCAGCACACGCAGTATTTACTTAGAGAGGAAGGAGCCAGCGCACTGCCACTTCAATTCAGCTCCTCTCTATTCACGTTTCTGTTAAGGTATGACGGCACGTCAGATCTTGCAACTGTGGAGTCCTACGATCCCATCACCAACTCCTGGCAACCCGAGGTTTCCATGGGAACAAGACGGAGCTGTTTAGGTGTAGCTGTTCTGCACGGTTTGTTATATGCTGCTGGAGGCTACGATGGTGCTTCCTGTCTCAACAGGTAAACATTTTACTTTAACGATGAAATGAAATGCATTTAAAACATTTTTTCCCTGCAGGTTCATGATCCAAGTCTTTTTCTCTCTTACAGTGCAGAGCGTTACGACCCGCTCACCAGTACATGGACCTCCATTGCTGCCATGAGCACCCGAAGGCGATATGTTCGGGTTGCAACTCTAGGTAGGAATTCCTCTGGGATATTATTATGGCTTACTGATTTAGCCATAATAATAATTTAGTTTGTTAAGATTTCACATAATCTCAGATATCTAGAGGGCGTTACCCCCTTGGTATGTTGACATTTACTTTTATGTATTTCCTCCTCTTACCCTGCAGATGGCAGCTTGTATGCAGTGGGAGGTTATGACAGCTCCTCACATCTGGCAACAGTGGAGAAATATGACCCTCAGGTAAGCTGCTGTTTGATTTATCACAAGAACAACTCATTCGTTGCCAGTGGTTGAGCTTCCTTAACATGGCTGACAATAAAGCACGAACATGTCCCCAATGCTTCGTCTCTTAATTTGATGAACAGAGTAACACGTGGACGGCCATCGCCAACATGCTGAGCAGGCGCAGCAGTGCCGGCGTGGCCGTACTGGACGGGATGCTGTACGTCGCAGGAGGCAACGATGGCACCAGCTGCCTGAACTCGGTGGAACGGTTCAACCCCAAGACCAACACCTGGGAAGGAGTCGCTCCCATGAACATCCGCAGGTCAGCCGGCAGCCAGAGCTCGCGTCAGCACAAACCCAGCTTGCAAGCTCAGGCCAGAACACGAGCAGAAAAGAAGTGAAGTCATGCCTCCCTCCTGTGAGCAGTGTAGGCGTATTTTTAGATGCACCAGAGCAAGAAAGGAAGTTGCTTGTAGCCGAATGAATTTCTGCTTTTATTGTTACAAAAGAGTTTTTATTTCAGCTCGAACACGTGATACCATATGATTGCACTAATACAGTACGTATTCCCTCAACTTAAGCTAGTTTTTTTTAATCAAACCATAGCTGTGTAGTTTTACTTTTGGTTCCTTGCAAAAAAGCTGCACACCTGAGGTAATTATTCCATGTGATGACAAATGGCCTGTGATAAATCCAGGGAATTTAATGAAATGAGACACACCTTAGCCAGATGAATCATCAGTGTGACCCAATTATTTGCCTCTGTTAACGAAGCTTCGACTCACAGCAATACACCATGCTCAAGACTTTTTCTTGTGCATTTCAGCCAAATGTACCTGGACATATAGAGTCAATCATTCTAATTATTCTTTTCATGAAAGTCCTTATGGTACGGAGGTTGCCTTTTTCTTGCCGTTCTTTCTCTTGGGTCCTTGTAGCTTTGGGAAATATGGTCTACTCTACTGTACAATCAATGAACCCCTGCTAGTTTTTCACTCTGTTTTTTTTTTGAGTACTGTGTGAGGAAGTGACATCTGGTGCATAGCATTGCTGCAGTTAGTTTGCTCTGTCGCAAAACATTCATGTTCAAGGCAAAAGATTTGAGTCTTCTTTATTGCTTAAACCTTCTCAAGGTATCACAAATTGCATGTTTCCCAGAAAATTCTGTTTTCTCACTTCTTATAAAATGTATTGTAATCTCCAGCAGGGAGGGTTATCTAGATACGTTGCAGCCTGTTGCAGTCTTCCTAATCACAGTAATTGATTCACTTTTTCCCCTAACGTTCCCACACTCTTGGTTATGAGTCAGACAGTGTCACGTGGGAACAAGAAAACGTAACAACCGTTGACTGTGCAGCTCCATGAATAACATGTGTGGCTTTGAGAGCTTTTGTTTTATCCTGTTTTTGACAAGCTGAATGCTTACAGTTGAATACATTACAGAGAAGGACGTTTGGCCAGAAATAATTTTGATATAATAACCGTAGTAACCTGTTTTTGTGTTTTCCTTCCGTTTAAACTGAACTGCACTACAAACGAATGATATTATTGATTCCACACAAGAAAAAATGATCTCCAATGTAATAAATTTGAATAATCTTTTCTTTTTTTTAACATTGTAGGAGCACCCATGACCTGGTGGCAATGGATGGCTGGTTGTACGCAGTGGGAGGTAATGATGGGAGCTCCAGTCTCAACTCCATCGAGAAGTACAACCCACGCAGCAACAAATGGGTGGCAGCCTCCTGCATGTTCACACGACGCAGCAGCGTGGGTGTGGCAGTTCTGGAGCTTCTGAACTTCCCCCCGCCTTCCTCACCTACCCTCTCGGTTTCTTCCACCAGCCTTTGACACGGGGTCACCGTTTGGCTGACCTCGGCCTCTGCTGCTACATCCCAGACCGGTTCTGGGAAACGACGCAACTGTTCAGTCTGAGACATGAAAGAGGAACAGGAACTGTTGGGATTTGACAGGTAAATGTATGGATGGGAGGGAAACAGAAAAAGACGGACAGAGTGATTGCGGGCCCCATCTTGATATGGTGCACTCCAGAATTAGTGGTCCATTAGCCAGCTATAGTATTAAAAAAAGCATCATAGGTGATCAAACTAAAAATATATATAAAAGCCTTTTTTACTTTATAGTTATATTTAGTTTTTTCAAGTTTCCACATTCACATTCCATGTGAGTAAACATTTTTGTCATTTTAAAAGCAGTAGGCAAGAAAATCATTGAAGGGTCGACAGGACTTTAAAAGTCACTACATTTGTGCCACAGCTGACATTTCGGAAAGTATCATTATTGTAGAAATATTAAAAGGCTGCAATGAGTCTTGCTGCTAATTCTGAACTGCACTGTATCTAATTTGGGATGTCGAAAGGTCCCCAACAGAGCTCCACCATACATATATCAGCTCCCACTTTCCTCAAAATACATTTCATAAGAAAACATGTGTGAACCTTTTTTTGTGCACCACGATGTGTGTGACACGCTTACTGTGAAACACAGAAAGTGGGCCAAACATGCATTTCAGTCATGAGTGTTGTTGGTGTTTTTGGTTAGATATTATTATCTGCAAGACTTTTCTTTTTAATGTTTAATGTTTTTGCAATATTGTACAAAAAAACAGAGTGAGAAAGAGAGAAACAGAATAATTTTACTTTTGGAATGTAGTTTTTAGTGGTTGTACCATGCATGTTTACGTATCTGCAGAGACTCCCAAGAAGAAATGTTTGAGTGCTGCTATGCCACACTAGGTGGCAGTAATGGGCATTGTTATAAACCTTACACTGCAAGAAAGCATGGACACCAACAAAACCAAGACATGCTAGTTCCTGAAAACTGTAAATGAGTTTGGATCCTTTTTATATAAGAAACAGAGAAAAATAGTGAACTATAAATGTTTATAAAAGCTAATATATTCTGTTTCAAAGATGCTTAAAAAGGATATGGATCCAAGACATGCCTATTTAAGAGTGTTTTAAATATATTTATTTACATGTGTGGTGTGCATATCATCAGTGGCGATGACAAAAAGAATGTCTTCTTGCAGGGGTCTAACTACAGTTTCTTTAGGGCCACAGTCCTGCAGGTTTTAGATGTTTTCCTCCATTTTTCTCAATCCAGTGCCCTGCATGTCTTAGACATGTTCTACTCCAACACACCTGAGTCAGGGTATTGAAATTCACCATCAAGATCTTTGCAAGCCTGTTAACAAGCTATTCATTTCATTCAGGTGCGTTGAAGTAGGATTATCTCTACAACATACATGACAGAGGGTCCTGATGACCTGGATTGAGAAACACTAACGGCTTGTTGTCACTCTATTAATGCCCAATAATCTGAATCAGGCGTGTTACAGCAGGAAAACGTCCTCAACCTGCAAGACTGCGGTTGTTGAGAATCAGAATTGAAAATCTTTTTTCTCAGCGTGAAAGAAGTACCTGTTGAGTTTATATTTGGAGTTTAAGAGGACTGATATCTGCATTGTGATATGGAGCGTTTCATTTGGATTTCTTAAATGTTTCTTCACTGCCACAAGCATGAACTCACATGACACGGTAACTTATGTCTCTAATATAAGGAAAAAACGATAAAGTCACTTGCAAAACTTATTGGCATATAATGAAACAACTTTGGTCTTAAATCCTACTTCCAAGTTATTTTAGATTATACTATGATTTATGAATCTTTCAGGAGGACAGCTTCCGTTTTTATTAGATCAAAAACTAATTTACCTTAATTAAACAAACTGTTGACTTGGGGCTGTCAGTATCCCTTTCTTTTGTTACCTCATTGTTAAAATTGCTATAATTATATTGTATGAAGGTGAATTTGAAAAAACTGTATTACTTACCTCAGTTTTACTGGCTACAGAGTCTGTAGTGGGTAATTTCACCAGTGAACATGCTTTGTCTTTGGCTCAGTTAAGAGTCAGTATCAGGGTTCGGTTCAGTTAGTGGTGCAGTGAAGCCATTCCAAACTTCTAGGAAGTTGCCTTTTCTCCTTATTTTAAAGGATTTTGTTGGCCCAGTTCTGTTTTTTTCTGAAACTACCTTACTTTTCATTAATGTGCATGTGGGGATATGGCAGAACTGGAGCAGTGATGGCCTTATAGAGATGCTATTAATCTGTCAAGTTGATGTGAGTCGGACAGATATTTTAAGACAAAGATGCACAAAACCCCATAAAGCTTTGGTCTCCATTCTGTGGATTGAAATGTACGTAAAAAGATTGCTCAACTTATCTTAATTCCATTTGTGCAATTTAAATGTGACTGTAGCTTTTTTTAGTTTGTTGTCATTGTAGTAATATTTATTTATCTCTGTTATTTATGACATACTTTAAGATATTGAATTTTGCACTATTGCGAAGAGGAGCAATACCATAAGATTAGAAGAAGAAATAAAGATGTTTTTAGATGTGATGATGACTTGTCTTGTTGTGATTGTTTAATATATAAAGATTGGAGCAGAGGAAAACCAGATTTCTGTAGATAAAAAGCAGCGTTTATTCCTTGCATCTGCAAAGAAAAACTTTGAATGCATGTGAATAAGAGAAGCAGCTTTATTTACAATGAAAATGCAGACACCAAAGGTTGTTGCTAGTCTCGCGTACACAGTTCCTTGGTAACTTCAAAACATACTCCTCTTTCATAGTGATCTAAGCAGACAGCTGAACACTCTCACTTTACCCTTCTTGACCTCAGTCACATGGCATTCACACCTGTGGTTTCTGCACACACTTGGCCCAAAACATACAAATACCAGCCAAATATGCACAGTCCAGAAAGCTAAACCTCTACACCTCCTCGTTGGGGGAAACAAACATGTGACTTTATGTTGTGGCTTTGCATCTGTGAGAGATTATATAACAAACACATAAAGTTCTTAATACTTATGTGGAGTGACTGGCGCCACCACAGATGTAAGATAAATCTGAAGCTCCAGGTGTTTCTTTATCCATTCTCTGGCTATCTGCCAGTCAACCAAGAAAGGAATAGCAAAAAAAACAAAACAGGAAATTGAGGAAAAGTTGGTATCTCTCTTGCAAAGATAGCCTTAACAACCAGCACAACTGGTAAAATGTGTCCTGCTGATTGTACAAAAAATACTATTGTTCCAGATCATGTTACATGAGGAAGCATGTTTTAGATCAGCCCTTTCAGCTTTTATGGTAAAGTGTAAAAAATAATTTACTTGTATGTGCACAGTATGCATGGATTGTAAATGTTCACAAACTCTTCCCAAAGAGCGGCATTGAAAGCAGGTTGGAGTGTCACTGATATCCCGTATGCTAAGTACCTGTATCTGCATAATGAGTGGATTTGCGTCTCTGACTGCTGGAGCTCTGGGATACCTCCCCTGCTACGGGTATGCTAATGAGTTTACAACCTGTCTGGAAGAAAGAGGTCTGTCCCTGTAGAAGTTGCTGAGGTTTATCTGGGAGGCAGTCGGTGCCCCCATCATTCCCACCACCACAAAATCTCCTCCTCCTACTGGTGTCAGCCACCCCGACTCCTTCAATCAAACGTGTTGTAACTCATGCCAATGCTTTTAAACAGGCAAGGCATTTATGATTTCAGGAGAGTTTTGTGCTCAATAACAACTGCAACACACACACACACACACACATATACAATATATAAATACATATATATATGCATGTATATAAACTGTATGTACAAACACACACAGGGAAATTCTATAAGAAACCTTTTTAGAGGACACAAAAATCTTGAGAATGGGACAGAGATTCACCATCCAATTGGACAACAACCCTCAAAGTACAGCTAAAGTTACTGTGGACTGGTTTAGATCAAAGCAGACATGTCAGACCGGCACAGCCAAAATGCAGACCTGAGTACAGTTTGGTAATCTGTGTTAAGACTTGAAAATGGCTATTCAGACACTCTGCATCCAATTTGAGTTATTTTGCAAGGGAGAAGGGAAAAAACATCTGTCTGAGCTGGTAGACAATTGCAGTAAAAGTCAGTTCAGGAAGTTGAATACAAAAGTATGCCACACAATTCTTTCCACTTTACAATTATGAGCTACTTTGAATCAGTCTGACTGTTCCTTGTCATTTCCTTTTGAAATGATGGCGTCAGATGTCTTACTACAAGACATTACTCTGATTTTACTGTCTGTTTTCTAGAAGTGAAACATGAAATGAAAGGTCAGAGTACATCAACTCTCACATCAAATACTGTGCTTATGCCCAAAACATTTATTCCCACAACTTTTAAAAAGTCTGATGTTTGTTTTGTGGTATGTTACAGACAGAAACAGGTTGACAGAGGGTAGAAATAAATAAGATTTTGACTGATGTTGCCTTCAAAGAAAGGCCAGGTTCCAATTATGGTTTCTTTAAGTCATCATGTGTGAGAATGTTGGCACTTCAGCTTCTCAATTGGATACTTGATGTTGGGGGTCTTATTTCTAGGCTCCGTTTTTATGGGGCTGAGGTGTGACTTTAGCACCCCTGCTGTCGTCTCCAGAGTCTGGATAAACACAGGTGAGTGATTTTCACATGGAGAGTCTACCCCACCACACATGGAGGGAACACGAAATTAAATGTAATTTGAAAGGCTTGCTTATTGCGAGCTGAAATGACACATACCAAAATAGAAATGACTGTAAAAAAAGATTAAGCTTATTGGCAAAGTTCTAACTATGGAAAAGGGACACATGGCAATACTTGTACAGGTTGGGGAAGTACGTATTTGGAACTAATTATTAGGAATAGTCTTGTCTATGGGTGGGTGTGCGTGTGGGTGGGACTGTTTTACTTTATTTCCTGGGAATAGGGCTTATTGATAAAGTGCCCAGTAGTTTCTATGTCCATTGAGCAGTGTGACTCATTACCAACAAAAAGAAATGGATGGAGCTGAACATGTTTATAAAGCCTTATTTTGTCATTGTAAGTGATAAGATTCTTATGTAAAATGATTCAGCACATTAGCCGAGAAGCTAAGCAAAAAAGCAGTTATAAGTATCAAATAAGTTCAGATATGCTAACAAGCATGTTATTAAGCTATTACTGCTATGTGATAAAACAGTAATCATGTTAGCATGCTAATGTATAAATTGCTAACAAATATTTGCTATGATTTCAAAAGCTAAAAAAAGCATGTTAACATACTAGCAATGAAAACAAATAGTTAACATGACTGTTTTTTGTACAGTTGATCATTAAACTGCTTTTATCATTTGACTGGGAGAACCAAATAGAAGCTGCTTACAAGTATAGATTTACAAACCATTTTTTCTATTTATTGTATTTATTTAGACTGATTTATGTATTGCGCAGCCCCCATCTCAACTGAGATATTTGCCCACTTGGAACTGACTCTTTAAACAGGTCAGCTTGTTTTTTTATTTTTAAAACTTTTGATTTCTATAGAAAAAACACAAACTTTCCCTCAATATTCCAGTTTACAAAGTTGTTCTTTGTTTTCTTCCTTCCCAACTCCTGTCCTCCTCCCATCTAAAAAGTTCAGGGCCTTATAGTCTTCATTCAAAGGATTTCTAAAAAAATTTTTTTTCAGCGGAAACTGAGATGGAAAAATGGCTTAAATATATGTAGTTACCTTTGGCAGGAACAAACTGCAAAAAGACTTGTAACTTCATGACTTGGCATCATCGGAGCTTTAAAAAAAATGCATGTTGTCATGCGGTGTTTAACTGTAATACATTAGTAAGTTTGTGTTGGCTATACATTTTTAACTATGTTGTTGGTGTTTTGTTCAGGCCACTCTTGGAAAAGGGATTTTTGATCTCAAAGATTTCTTTTGCTGATTAAATAAAAGGGTTAAACACACCATGGGAAGGCATTCTATTCCAGGGCATATTTCTACTTGTCTTGCCCCTCTGGATTCTTGGAAAAAGTCCAATGTTGGATGGAAAATACCTTTCTTGGGAAATCCATTGGCATAGAAAGGAAAAAGTTAGCTGAAACTGGATTTTCTCCAGGTGCTATTATCTTTATGGAGCACTAGCAAAAGTTGTGAGTCACTATCCTTGTCCACTGTGTCATCAAGCAGCCTCACTGATGTTTCAAGAATGAAATATACTTTCAGAAATATTCAATAATATAAGAAGCAAAAAGTGAAGTGATATGATTGTAGGTTGAAGATGAGTATCACTGACCGAATTCCACCAAACACAATAAACCTCTTGATAACTTAATATAATAATTCAACATTAAGAGTTTAAGTCTGTTATTTGAAATATAAATGAAGTCTGTATCAAGGAGCTGTGTAAACAAGAAAATTGTCATATTCCCTTAAAAATGCATTCATTCTGGTTCAAGTTATTTGGAAAAAAATATAACAAAAATAATGGTGAATTATCTCTATCAACATTCAATATTTCAGTCTGACAATCAATTATCCCCAAAATATGACATTTATGCATAACTCAGTTAATGCAGATGTGACAGTGAGGGTCCTGTCACTATGCCTCTGACTGATAATGCGCCCTGGCTACTTGGCTACAGGGATATCCCTTTGGCTGACTGGTCAGCGCGCAAAGCTTTCACCCGAAAGGTTGTGGGACCAATCCCTGCCCGGACCCTCCTTTGTTCTGCCACACACAGTATTGTAGTAGTGAATGCTATTGGTTGGCCTATTTGTTTTATTATGAGAATATATCATTTCTTGAGTTGGACACTGCTTCATTTAAAGATTTTTCACATTTTCACCCCCCTAAATGATTATCTTTAGAATCCAACAACGCCTACTCAATGAGCTGTATTTTGGTTACGTTTTTGTTGCTTCCGGCAAACATGTAATTAGATATTGTCAACTTGGTTTATAAGTAATGTTGAGCTGTTTATTTAATTGGTTGAGGATCCAGTTTTTAGAGCATAATGGTTCAAAGGAACAATAAATTACTATTTTCTCCAAGTAAGTGTCTTAATATGTCTACCATGTAATCTCAGTCTGTATTCCTTACTGATTACATGAGCTTCGATAGAACATTATCTTGCTAGTTGGAACTACAGACTTGACATCTAGCAAGCGGATGACTGTTGTGCCTCAGGTGTATCAGTTTCAGCAACCAGTCGAACAGGTTGGATTTAACTGACAAATTGCAGCACGTATTTCATGCTATGATGAAGCTGTATCAGCTCACCACAAGACAATGACCTAATTACTTAGCAAACAGTATGATCACGAGTGTTTCACTCCTTCTTCAGATTAATATAAAACCACTGTCATTGTCAGTTTGACGTGCAAGTACATGTTTACGCTTATGAGTCAAAACTGGTGCAAATTGAAGTGTTTTTCTGGTGAACTACACAAAGAAATAAAAAGGCAAATCTTGAGTTTCTAAAAGTGGATTTATTCCAATGTACATTTCCTTGAAACAAAAGATTGGAGGATTAATTAGGAGAAAAATCATCATAAATTGTCATTTAACTAACTCTTATGCTTAAAACATTAAAGTGGAGGCAGACACTTTTAGGTGGCGGATATTTTACTCAGGTATATCATCCCCACATGCAAACACATGGTGTGTTTGCATACACCTCTAGCTGTATGAAAATTATGACCGTTGACTTCAAAGTTTTCCTGTTTAAACTTTACCCTCTTACTGTCTCTGAAAACAGTAAATCTCCTATTTTAAACCAGACACAGTAACCCCTGGATGTGCGATATCATATCAAAAATATTCTATTTTTACCTCTGCTTTATTTGCATGTTCATAAACTTACTGCAAGAAAAACAACTGAAACATAATGTAATAAAAAATATCCCCCAATAACTAAGTTTCAAAATGACACTTATGTACTGCAGCCCAGTGATAAATAAAGTACTCAAGTGTGGAAGCATTTTTCATGTCTGGGCATGTCAGCTAGAGTCCCCATCTTCTGTTTGATTGACACCATCCAGTGCATTTAGTGACCCATTCGTTGCAGTTGTGACCCAACAATGAGCTCCATTTGGCCCCTGGAAGGTGTGAAACGGCACACTTCTGCCCCAGGCCCCTACCTTTGTTGCTGGGATTGATTTGGCAGACAGAGGTAGCTCACAGGGAGTGTGAATCCTGCTGCTTAATCACCATATAGAGTCTACTGTGACACAGCCATCGGCTCCACCCCTTTTACGCAAACACACTCTCACAGTCTGACTTTACAGTCCTCACTCTTCCCTCTTCTCACTCAGTACAAGTCTGACTTCTGCAGGGAGCACACAGCTCTCTTGGATTACCCTCATTCATCGCAGGCAGCACACAGTTTATTGAGAGAGAAGACCCAAAGATCACGGCAGAATGGGGAGCAGCATCTCATGTGTCCCCCAGCACAACTTCAGATTCTCCAGCAAAAGTTTCATTCGAAGAAACAGGTATGAAATTTCCAACCTTTTCAGGTATTCATACTGTATTTATGTCAGTGAGTGCACAGAGCAAATATTATGTCCTTTGCCTCTCTTTGTTATTTTAAACTCATCATTTCATCTGGAAAGAATTCTTGGTATTTCTCAGGTTTTTGAGCTGAAGGGTTAAACAGCAGTTGTGAATTTTGCCGGGCTAGGTTTAGGATCATATGATAATACTGGATAGCCTCTGAGTCGTGCTTGAGCGGTGCCTCTTTGGCCACTGGTGTCAATGATCCAGTTACCATTTGTCTTCTTTTTGCATCTCTGTGAAGATGATCTACCAGCTGACAGTAAATCTGTTTTCACCGTGTATAAAAATTAGGGCATGATCCCATTCATTTTTCGGTTTACATGTGGACTATTGTAGTTTTATCATTTTATTACTTCAGATTTATAACTACAGATATAGCTTGTTGTGATCAGATTCAAATAAACTGAACATGGATACAGGAAATTGCTGACATAAGTGGATTATATTTTGTTTTCTATCTGGGCATCTTTAACCCTCCAGGATTATACGTCTGGGCATGTTGCAACCCTGCTGGACCATCACATCTGATGGTAATTAGCCCAATGTGGCTCCAGTCCGCAGTCTTATGTGCTGGTGCTGTATGATGATTCAGGGTCTAGTTTTGCCAGACATGCTGTCGCTCTTAGTTTTCAAATAAAAACAGTTCTGGGAAAAAAGTATTTTGTTTAAAAAAAAATTGACTAGTCCAAGTTGGATCGATGGTCGAGCACAAACAATGCATTCACAATTTTTCTTTCCTCTAACACTTTGTGTTGTTGAATTGGGTGAGGCTCAGGTATTCCCAAAAGAGACTAAAAATGAGTTGCGCTGAATGCCACAGCAGTGACTTGGAGAATGTGGGTGTGCAAATCTACAACCTGTCTAATATTTACAATGCATTCCTGCTTCTCTCTGCAAGTCCAGTCTCTATATACAAGCAAATTTGAAAAAAAAAAAGACTTATAAGGGACAGTATCGTTCACTTGACCTTCATGAATGATTAATGCTGGACATGGACTTCCCACCACACAAACAAAAGCCAGCGTTGTTGCCCCGTGTGGACACTGGCACACATGTGTACAGATAAGCAGATAAACCACACGCTGAGGCAGTAAAAGCAGCCCCTCGCCTTATCTTTGCAGTGAGGGTACTTCCTCATAAAGATTTGACACTAATCGTAACAGATGAGGGACATGCAAAACAAAGAGGCACATTGAATGCTGATTTCCCTGTGCATATCCTCCAGGACTGCAAACACAGGAGCTGATTGTTCCTATCTTTTTAAATTGTTGTCACTGATGGAATGAAGACAAAGGAATTGGCTCAGATTGGTTGTAGGGCAAGAATCACAAAACATGATTAACAGCTGATCCGTTACAGTATAATGACTTAGAAATAATGAATCAGAAACAAAAATGCAAAAACATGTTTACTTCCATATTTATTATAGTTGGGGCAAATCCTGACAGGGTGCCAGTCCACCACAAGGCCGGCATAGAAACAAATGAGACAAACGGCCATGGATGCTCACATTCATTAAACAGTGAATGGTGAAATGTTTCTTAATAACACCTCAGATAGGAAGTTAATTAACCGAAACCATGCAACAGATGGGAATCACTGAACTGGACACTAAGAAGTATAATATGAATTTTTTCCTCTTTTTTTGAGCAGCAGTCGCCTCTTTCGCAAGAAAAATCCCCAAGAGGGACAGGAGAAGTCAAACAGTATCATCAATATCCTGTGCACAGTCACTCCCAGAAAGGTAAGACAGCTCCCTGAAGAACAGTCAATCATCCACACGCCAGCCCAAACTGCTTTAATGTCAACATATTACCTTTTTAATGAAGCCTTCTGACCTATATTAGCTTTCCAGCAATGAATTCATGTCTATATTTTACCAACATTGTGACTGCTTGCAGGAAATGTCACCCAAAGATCTGCAGACGATAGAGAACATAAAATGGGATCCTCCGTTTCCTTACGACCCAGTCAGTGGCTGGAAGAAGAGCAGCATCAACGTGAAGAATTACGGACGGATGATTCACAGTGCTAAAGTTCGTTTCCGTTTCCTGCACTGCCAGGTGAGCGGAACAATGTTACATTCAGCACTAATGACTGTATGATGAAATAGTGCAGCAACTGCAACACAAAACAAAAGCTTTAAAATCCGTGCTGTTTTGAACAGTCACCAAGCCTACAATGACACATAATGCCAGTCAACCATGGGGATCTTTTGAGATCTGAACCGCACACATAAAAACTATGATGTAGTGAAACAGGATGTTGCTCTGCAGCCTTTGAAACATACTGCAACACACAGTTGGCTTTGAGGAATAGCTGGCTGTGAATAATCCAATCATTTTCCCACAAAGGGACTGCAGTCTGTGTTTGGACATGCTTGTTTCTGTTGCAGTTGTGAAATATCCCCAGCAGTGAACCTCAGGGTAGAGAGAGTTTCTCTGATCCCATGGGTTGATAAAGGACATACCGGCTCCTTGCGGTGGGAATTACAATTTTTTCTGAGCCGTGACACAACAACTGTCGAAAAGCGGGAAGAAAAGATTGATTGAGGGGGTGATGTCACATTGGCAAAAGAACATACTGTATTATAACAAATTCTATAACCACAAAAACGTGCCTGGTCTTTTAGACCCATATATGAATCAGCTGATGATATGCGAACATAATGTACAGAGGAAAGGAAGCTGAGAGACATAATTACAGAATTCAGTACTGATGAATGTTGTAAGTGTTGCCTGGCTGTAGAAACCAAAATTGGTAAAGATATAAGTTGTGAGCCAGATGTGTGCTTGCAAAACTTCATGTCATGAACAGCAATCCAGCTGATTTTTCTCTGTTTGATAACTACTGCAAAGGGATTGCAGTTTTAGTTCAAACATGTTTTCATCCAAAGCTACTTCTAAACCAGTTTTATTCTTCTTCCCTTGAATTTGCTGCAGGATGTCCATGACTGTTTCCTGGATCTCTTCCAAACACATCTTCATTTCCTATCCAACAACACAACTGGACTGACATACCAGGTAAATTTCCTCCTGCGAAGCTCCAATGCCGCACTCTAAAGTTGTTTTTATCACTTTAAGTTTGTAACCCCCTGCAAACCATCGCTTTGTTGGTAAACAGAAAGTATGATTATGATTCTTCACCTGTCTCATAAAGTGTGAGCAGCCATTAATCATCTATTTATTATGCCTGCTGAGAATTCAGCATCATCTCAGAAAGAGACAGCTAAGCTCTTTTGTGCTGTTAGTCAGCCCACAAATGACTTCAGATGGAAAACAGACATGAATACATCATTGGCTTATACGTCAGACCTCAGTGTCATGGTGATTCAAATAAAGCATAATGGTGAATTTGGCAGAAAATACTTTTAATCTATGAAAATAAATGAGAAGAGATTCAACTTTTGCCTTTTTTGTGTACAGGGTACTCTACCTTTGAAGGAGATCACCATCTGCAACCTGCAACAGAACTGCAATCACAGCCAACCCCAAGAATTCGCCTTCCAAATAAATGGTACGTTTTTTCTGACAAGGATCCAAATGGCCGTAGGCACATTATGCTGGTGTATTCATGTAATCTGTTTAGTTTTATTGGCTGCCTTCAGTTGAACATAAAAAAGTGAATTCAATAAAGCTTTATCAAGGATGTTTTTGCTCATATTTATCTTCCGCTTCAAATGCTCACTTTTTTTTCTTTTTTTAACCACTGCCGGTGGTCTGCTTTGTCTGCCCCGCTCATCAATTACGGATCAAATTCTCTTCACTTAAAAGACTTTTAAGAAACCACACACTATTTTCAGGCTGTCGCATTTCCGATGTTATCACATTCCAGTGATTCAAAGGTGCCAAGGTTCTCCTCACCTCTTTGACCTCCAGTCAAACCCAAGACTAACCAGAGCTGTGTCCCCTTCGCCCTCGGTTGGGGGACCAAACCGGCCTTGAAGGCCCTGCTTGTTAGACAACAGGTGCACTTCAGTCCGCTCAGCTGTCATGCTGAAAAGCTCAGCTTCTGCTCTTAGCCTTGTCACTGCGTATGATCTATGGCACATTCCAAAAGCTGCTCAGGTTAATGTCTGCTGAAAATGCCACTTTGCTGTTTTTTTTCACATTCAGAAGAAATAAATAATCAGGAGGAAAAAAAACAGAGATTAAAGTGTGAGATTAATGCAGAATTACTAAGTCAAAAAATCAATCCCGGCAATGACAGTGTAAGGTTTCTGTATTTTTATCATTATTATCATTCAACAATATTTGCTGTCAAAACATTGACACTCTCTTGGGTGTTTCTTTATCATAATTTCCAAAATCCAGCTTGTTATCTTGTGATATAGTATTTCAGCTGTTTCATTCTTAGGTATGATTTTTTTTTTTTACCTTCCGGGAGGCATCACTAACAGGAATCACGCAGAGGAAATTCTGAGTCAAGTGAGAGATGTGATACAGAGATTCTTCCGTGAGGCCAGTGTTTGTGAGCTGGAAGGTGACGAAACAAGTACAGCTCAAGGAGGATGTAAAAGAATTCCTGGAAACTCTGGCCTGTTTGAATGAATGTGGCTGTGAAAGTTAGCCAAAAGGAGTTTTTTACTTTGACGACCGCTGTGAACTTACCCTGTCTTTTTAGAACATTTAAAATCATTTTCAAGAGGAGTGAAAGAAATTTGACTTCTTAAGGGAGTGTTATGGTCAAGGTCTTTAATTAAAAAGTATTAAGAAGACAAAGTGAGCAGATGAAACTGTGGTTCCACACAATTAGAGTACAATGCTGGAACGAAATAGAATATCAGTGCTGGTTATCTCTGGTATGTGTGGAGCTGATAGGTAAAGAGAGATTGCGGTTCTGACCATCCCACGGTCTGTTCATTCCTCATGGGGAAGCAGTCTGTGGGAGGAAGAGTCTGCTCCAATCTCTGAATGCCGAACACAGCAGGTCAAAGGGACTTTTTCTTTAGATGGGGCTTGCATATGGTTTACTGTCCCGAACATGTGTTAACGTTTATTCTACTTGTATAATCTGCAGTAAACAAAGACGCAGTGAGTTTCCACGATGGAAAGGGTGTTTGATTAAAAAAAAAGCCCTTAAAAGTGAAACCTCTGGGAAACTTTCTGTTTTTGACTTTGTGATTCTCCACCCTGCAGGTGTCAGCCTCAACCCCATCATCGTCTACTGTGCCAGCCAAGAAGAAATGGACATGTGGTTTGGCTTGCTCAAAGAAAACATCGAGGCTAATGGAGGCACTGCAATCGCACCTGAAACCTACACAAGAGTTAAAGTTAGTTCAGCAGCTCTTTTTCAGACATGTTCACCTGCTGCTGTGTTTATAACGTGTGCTTTCTGCCTGTCGTGGGTTAATGGGACACTTATAACTTAAGCCACAATAATTCAACCTGTTGCTTTCCTTACTCTGACAAATCAGATCCAGATTAGCTTTGTTTCCAACCACTCCTGATTAAACAGGAATTGTGCGATTGTTTAAATTCAGTGAGTCATTTGGGTCATTTCTGGCTTTCTGAAGCCAGGATTCTAGGGAGCGGCCCTGACCGCATCGCTGGCTGCATCAAACTAACCCTTACATCTGTGCAGCGCTGACTCTTCACCCACAGGTGTGGAGATGACTGATGAAACACAAACGCTGCTGTGTCATAAGGGGAATAAAAATACAAATAAGCCTTTAGCTTAGAAGTCTTTTCAACGAAGAAAGGTGTGAAATTCCAAGTAGCAAAGGCAGTCAGTGCATTTAAGCTTGTTTAGTACCGGAGCGCTCTTTGTATTTACCTTGGTCTGACTTCTGTTATCTAATGTGTGTTAATTATAGCTGAACCAGGACAAGACTTCTGGAAGAGAGGAGCTGAGAAATTCAATCAACAGAGAGCCCATTTATGAATGGGAGGGCTCTCAGAGGGACAGCTTGGGCTCCATCACCTTTGTCACCAAAGTCCGACTTCAGCACCTGCCCTGCCAGGTAACAATTGCACTGCTTTACACTGTTTGCTTATGATAAAAAATGACTCACTATTACAGGAAGTTGTCCATTTATGGGGATGTACATTACAGCATATTGTAAGTCCTGATATAAACACGTTTTCAAACTCTGGGAAATTTTTCACATGATGCATAAAAACAGGACAACAGCAGCCTCAAATCCAGGTGACTCACAGTTTCAAATTGCACAACCCTGCATCACCTCAACACAATGTCAGGACTGAAAGATAAGGGTGGAGTACCGATTTTAGCAAATGGCAATTCTGAAATATATATAAATCTTTAGCAAATTTATTTCAGCTGACTAAAAAGTGACACTGTCAAACCAAATCAGACAGGCCCATGGACAAATAAAATGAAATCACCTCAGATAACAGTCGATAAAGAAAACAGTAGTCACAAGCAGTAGTCTGCTTGTGCAGATGCTGTTAATTCTACATATATGGGAAACAGCGGCAGCACTATTGATGTGATTTAAGGCATGGGCGTGTGAGAAGCATTTGCTCGCCTCACGCAGTGACTCGACTCACCTCACAGCTGGAATGTCAGCTGTCTACCCAGACACGCCCTCCGGGAGGGAAGAAACATAAACTCTTCGTCTGCCGCACCTTTAAATGCCCCACAAACTGGTTCAACTGAAGATCTCAGTGGGATTTAACATGCACATCTTCAAACCAGAAGTCCGTAGTATTATCTTTGCTCAAGTTGTTTTACCTTTGCACGATTTCTTTCCTTCAGAAGTATCTCAGTAGCTCTCTGTCAGTGTATTACAACATCAAAACTGCCTTTAGATACAAAGGGGAAAATAGAAGTAACATTTTTTACCATGAACATAGTTTGTCTAAACAGGAACTGCACACCATTCATAAAATTGTATGTCAACAGGAGCAGAGTGATAGGCTGCTGGTGATGTACCCTTCCACCCTGATCATCCTATCAGAGGAGAACGATGGCCTCTTCTATAAGGTACCATAGCCTCCTTTCACTCTTAAACTGAGAATGTGCTTCCACCACATTGAATGTGTTTGTATGAGGGAGTTGTGCTAAGAGTAATTCTGATTACAGGGGAAACTTCCTCTCAACATGATTACTGTGACCACACCCTGTCAAGACGTCAAGCCCAACACCTTTATGATTGAAGGTAGGCATGTCAATTCAATTATTCAATCAACTGACCCAGTGCGTGTGTATCAGTGTGCAAACATAGGTGGGAATTTGGTTTATTGATCTGAGAATGGCCGAGTGTGCTATGACTGGTGGTGACATAACTACTTTTAGATCATTGATGTCGGGCTTTTTTCATGTTGATCCATTTCACACAGCAAAGCATTTCACAAGCTTGCAGTGACTCAGTGGTGCAATTATATATTTCATATGCGTGGCATTTCTTTTTCTTCTGGAAAGAAAAGAACCATTTTTTTTCTAACATTTCTACAAATTTAAATAAAAATGTTAAATGGACTTTAAGAGTACACATTCCGACGCGTGCTCTATGATAAGTAGCCTCTTCCATGAATCTGCGAGCGTCACAGAGTGTAACCCCTCTATGAATGAGCTGGTTTTATCCCTGGTGAAGAAGGAACTTACTATAGCACATTCCAGAAAGCAAGCAGACCAAATGACAGGCTTTGTACCCCCTCCTCCCTTTTTCTCTTCCCAGGGAAGCTGATCAACCCCATAGTGGTGTCCTGTCTGGATAGGACTGAGTTTTGTGACTGGATCCAGCATTTCAAAGCTGCTGACGTGCCTGTTCTCAGCCCCCCACCTCCAGTATATGACATCATCTACACCCCGACAAAAAAAGAGGTGAGGGGCTGCTTTCTTTCTTTTCCAGGGCCAAAAATGATAACATCTTTTTCAGTTTCTACTGAGCAAGCTCTCTCTGGAAAAACTACCACCAGTACCAGTACCTAATCATTTGTTCATAAAACAAAGAAAAACTGAAGTCTGAAAACTTTGCACAGGGTCAAATACTTATAAGTTGAATATATCTTTATTTTTTAATCTCTAGGCTCCACAGTTTGACAGGTGGAGTGGAAACAGCCAAGGAAAAGGAGGATCTCTTCAGTTTGCTGATTCATTGAGTGCCCATGGGTCCCAGAACCTTCACTTACCCGCTCATGAGGAAAACCCTCTTTCTCCAGGATACACTGAACCGCTATGTGTAAGTCTGTGTGCCAGGACGGAAATGCAAGCTTTACTGACCTTATGAAATGAATCAGACTGCTATACACTGCTACATTTGTAGAAGTATAAGTGTGATAAGACTCAGTTGTTCTCTGCAAAAGGAATCACACTTGCTTGGTAGAAAGAAGCAACACCTTTGTTTAACATAATTAATAATTAAGCAAGGTCCAGAGAACAAAGTGCTCCTGTTACACGCACTTAAGTGTTGGTTCTTGGGCCATAACAAGGGTCAAGCTAATTATTTTCCTACTTTAAATGCTTATTCAGCAAAAAAAAGTTAGCTTGTTAACTTCTGCGTCCTTAAGAAGTTCTGAAGCACTCTGCACTATCAGGACAATTGGCCAAACTCCCACAGGAGAGCGGCTGTGCTGGCTGCCTGCCCATGCAGTTAGCTTAAAGAGAAGGCCGAGTGACCTTAACCGTCACTCTCTTAATTAATTTAATAGAAGCCTGTCTTTAAAAACAGAAAAACACAGTGAGAACTGACATTTTTAATTTTTGCTGAGCTTTTGAAAATACCTGATGCTGACTATGGTTTATAGCCACGTCTCTTCACTGACTTTCTCCTCTGACTTTTGTTCTTACAGTACAATTCCAGCCGCCCCTCCTCAACTGAGACTGCCCGGCTGGGCAGCAGAACCAACAGCGTGTCCTCCCACACCAGACCGGAGCGCGACCCACGACCTTTGTCTCTACGCTACTCCTCCCCCCAGCAGACCTCCTACCTCCAGCCGGCAGAAAGCGTGTCTCAGGTCTACAGCACGCCCTACCCTGGCCTGCATCGCGCCAGTCCACAGCGCCTGGAGAAAGCCCCACTTGTCAAGGTAATTCAGTCTGGCGTCTAACTTGATAACCGAATATTCCCTTTGCAACTGTTGACTTACTTTACATGCCATGTGCACAGTAACTAAAATAGGCGCACTAAGCAGTGGGCCCAGCGGGGTCGTCTTATACAGTAGATGGTGTTAACAGATGGGGGTAACAGAGGCATTTGTGCAAACTTATGTTGAAAGATCAATCTACATAATAGTGCTTAGGATGAAATATCCGTTATAGTTCATAAACAAATATAGGCCAGTCAGAGTAAAGGTATAATCAGAGGATATCTCTGTTGCACTACTGCTGCTTATCAAAGCTGGCATTATTCCAAAATTTCACTTTAGATAGATTGCCAAGGCCAAAGTTAAGCTAAGCTATTCCTTTGTTTTCTGTATTTGCATCTCATTAACCCGTGATATTTTCTGTTTTATCCATGATCAGTCTAACAGCTGGAGCACACCACAGACATCCCATAACTACTCCCTCAATGTCCCACTGCGCCACTCAGACATGTGCTCCCGACAGCCCTTGTCCCCCCTGTATGACGAGCCCTGCAGTCCAGAAATCTACTCCCTAGATGAGGCCAGACCAGTGGTAAGTGGGTCAATGACACTGGATCCATAGTTTCAGTTTACACCTGCACCTGATATCAAGTAGTGCACGCACACATGCACACATCTGCATGCATCTTTGATCGAGGTGGTGGCTGCTTTTTTTGAGGATGTGAAATGTTTCAGAAAAAAAACTAAACTGAACATTTCATTGCTCATGGTTTAATAAAATCACATAAAAACCAGCTCTGTGATGGTCTCGCCTGCTTTTATTTACCATATTCTGACATGTTCTTTGGCAGCAAAACTGGCGTGAACCACATCAGCAACGACACCACCCTCTGGACTCCCAGCTCCCTTCCTCTTTCAAGCTGCGCACCCCTCCGCCGAGCAGACGCTGCAGGAGAAGCCTGGTCCTGACGAACTCCCAGAGACCTCTGGGCCTCGAGACGGACACTCCCCAAATCCAAGCAGACCAGAGGGCAGAGGCCGTGTCGAGGTTAAAGCTGCTGCCTGTACCCAGCCAAGTGCAAGAGCAGGTGAGGAGCCTTAATCCACTCATTTCACAGGACTCTCTGGTTTCTGGAATGCCGCGATACAAAGTGAGGTGCTAGCATGCTGTGTGGTAGCACAGCAAACATATTGTGCTGCAGGTTATGTTTAGACAGGTGCTAGAGATTAAACACATATTTAGGGAACACAGGAATGTTTGTTGTGGTTTAACTCAGAAAGTGACTTTCTGTTTTCACATCTGACAGGTGCTTCTCCCGCCGAACGCTGTGAGGAACGCTCCTCACACGCTGCCTTACGGTTACTCACCAGGTAAGAATTGAAGGCCAACGGTCATAAACCCAGTGAAACATTATTTTATTGCCTCTGTGTTAAAGAACATGATTTAGGTATGTTCAAGAGTGTTGGATAACAGTTTTCTTTGTTGGAGGGGAGAAAATAAAAATCTATTTTCACACATGACTAGCTGACAAACTGGGCAGGCTTTCAAATCTACAACACTGCTGCATCATATTTCCTCACATCTGTCATGAAAGTCAGCCCTATGAGGTGACTTATTACATGCCAGCAAGGACACAGGACATTGCTTACTCTCCATTACATCAAACTGAATGGTGAATGCATTTGGGCTGCATTGTTTGAACTCTATGCTGAGGGTGTATTGAAATGTGCCAATGAAATGCATCTAAGTGTAGCTCCTTGTTCCCAATTGGAGGAGAAACATCGTAAAAGATCACAGACTAGAATGTAATGCTGATTAAAACTATAACCACACCATTTTTAAGGTTAGATTTGATACTAGAAAGGGAAAAACCAAAGAAGGCAGTGCAGCAGTGGCATGTCACACTACAGGTTTTGCAGTATAACTTGAAATAATACTACTCACTTCATTATCACCGTGAGACTGTTTATATAGTCAGGGCGAGGTTTTTTTCTTTCGTCGCTTGAAACTAAAAACTTGTGAATCTTCTTGAACCCCTCCAGATCGCCTTTCATACCTCGAACCTACAGATCCTGATGACCAGGAAATGGACTATGACAACATTTGGGACTACGACGGTGAGCCCGGGATGATTCAGCCACTGTCTGGAATTTCAACTCAGTGGACAGGATTAAACTATGGGGCCCGAGGCCTTGGTGCCATGGCGACCCAGCAGAGATGGTCATAAAACAAAACAATAGCCCGGCACTCGTCTGGACGTGTGCAAACAACCGATCGCTATCAGAGGGATAATAAAAGCCAACAACCACAGCCGGAGTTGCCCGTAGCGTGTACAGTATGAAGCAACAAGTCCCAGAAACTGCTTCATCAGGTGTTAGGCAGTCAGGCAGAGGAGTGCGGGTTGCAGGTGTGAAAGGAAACGACAGGAAGCACCAGAATGACACTGACAGCTGTCTGTTTCATATGTAGCATTTAGAAGAGAACACAGCATTGTTTTGTAGATTTTGTTCGACTTTAATGTTATTCTCATTATTTACCAAGTATCTGTAGCAATTGAGAGTTTTTTTAACAGACTCTTCATGTTTTGTTTATTATTGTTTGTACTAATTTACACTATAAAAAGCATTCCATCAGGGCTTGATACAGAACAGAATATGTATATTTTTGTAAATATTGTACATGTATTATTATATTTTGCTACACTGTCATTGAAAAAAGGTGTGTGGCTTAAACCAGAGCTAATATTAATACTGATACTTGTGTTGTTTTTTTTAATTATTGTTTGATGTGTTTATTTATATTTGGAAATAAAACAAAAAAAAAATCCACCAACATGTTTATGTCTGTTTACTAAGTATGGCCTTAGTGTTTATGCAAAGCTCCGTTTTTGTCACTTCTATTTTCCAGTTAAAATCCATTTTCTATACCTTCATTTTCCAAAGCCCATCCCAGCAGCGACCAATACAGGGTGTACCCTGCACACATTTCTTTTCCAGCACAGCGAGACAAACAGCCATCCTCTCCTACAGAGAGCATTTAGAGTGGCTAATTAACCTCAGATGCATGTCTTTGCACTATTGGAGAAAATTCCAGACTACCCTGAGAGGACCCATGCATGCAGAGGGTTACACACTCCAAACAGAAAGTAATGACTTGAACCTCTCTCCTATAGAGCCCTCTTGCTATGAGGCAGCGATGCTTACCACCACTGCACTGTGCAGCCAATCAAAGGTGATGAAAAGAAGTTATCTGCTCCTTATCAGGTCTTAAAATGAGATGGCTGAGATGTAGCTTTTGGGTTTTCTGCAGTTTCTCTAATTATTGCATGGTCTGACCTTGGGTTGAAGTTGCTGGGATCCACTTCTGAAAATACTGGTAACTATCTTGAGTGTTTTTTAATCCTCTTCATTTTTGGAATGATGCAATGATTGACCATGCCTTATAACTCTTCCCAGACTGATGAGCAGCAACAATTGCTTGTCTAAGATCACAGATGATGTCTTTCCTTTTTGGAATTACATCAACACACCTGGAAAATCCAGACTGGTCCAGTTTTAGACCAATCAACATACAGTGATGTGTCAGGTGGTGATGTGAATTTAAATAAGGTAAATCCTAGTACAAAATAATTATTATCAGTCCAATCCTAATCATCATCCTCATTATCAGGATTATCATTATTCTCATAAGTATAATCCTGATACATAAAACCTTACAACAGAAAGTTTATCAATCATAAAACTGCTCTATAAAACAAAAGTAAATCTAAAACAATCAAAGCGAATTTATAGCTCAACAAACTGGGGATCATATCTAAACATAAAATAATTAGACACTTAACACTTTTATCAAATATCTTTGAACAGTTATTAATTAGAAATTACATAATATTTTATAATAGTTTTAATTATTATTCGGATTACAGGTTACAAGTTTGAAGGGACCCCCAAAGGGACAAGTTCTGCTGTTCTCCTATAGATCCTAATGTGTTCTGGGATGTTCATAAACTTCATGAAATATTTAAAAACACTTTATAAACAAAAAAGCATAATATATCATGTTAATAAGCTGCTCAAATTCTGATTTTAGTTACATACAGACTTCTCATAAGCATCAGTTGATGCTTCAGATCAGATTCTTTCATGAACTCATGACGCCCTCTAGTGTTCGGAAACTTTCACCTCCACATCTGAGTACTTTTTAAAAAAAAAAAAAAAAAAAAAAAGGAGACAACTTTTATATACATTTTACTTTAAATAAATTCAGTGCAGTCTACAGGAAAAGATACCATTGTGCATTTAGTTACATACAGTATCCCCAATGAATTTGTGACTGGTACAGAACATTCTCTGAAGAATGACATACTTTTGTATAGAAGAGGAGAATATTTTACAATCTTTGGATAAATGTATTTTCTGCATAGAAGTTATGATAACAAAAAGGGTCAAAAACACTGAATTCCCCTCAAAGACAGCTTGTAATCCATTTATAATTTGTTTATCTGTCATCTGAAGTCTGTACAATTCTGAGTAAACCTGCCACTAATCTCCTTTCAGGATGCTTACGTACATTATTTACAAATGTCTAAAGCCGTTTCTTAAACAAACATACATGCCTCATCCTCCCTTTGGTCTTTCTCAAATTTCACATGATTGCTTTCCCAATGTTTAAGGGGAGAAACTTCACTAAAAATAGTTCAGCAAGAACTACATCTCAATCATTTGAAATCAAACCTATTTTTGTTCTCCGGAGAGATCAATGAAACCTAAATAAATATAGTGCAAACATTCAAAAAATCATTTTAATCATGATGTTTCAAGAATATGTTAATGTAGGTTGAGACAATTTCATCTCACTGGCCACAGCTTGCGCTTTGACGTACTTACGAAGGTATCGGATGGCTGAAAGAGCGCTCACATTCGCCAGCAGAACTGTGAAAACAAAAATAAAGTTAGGCACGGGGAAAAATTGAGCAACTGTACTGAAGAAAAGTGAGTAAAGTTCTCATGAAGTTAATTCAATGACAGTGTTTTAGTAATTTAAACGTAATGCTCAGGGAAAAAAAGGCTTTGTGGTCTGGTTGCTGTTAAAGGTCAAGAGTCCTTTCAGTACTCTTCCTTTCCATTTATTCTGCTACAGCAAAGTTAAACTTGCAATCACAGAAAAAGGACGTTACTTCAATAAAAACAATGGCTGAATAAGCAGCTGTTCTGTCATTTTAGTGTGACACACCCTTTTAAGATACATACCAGCTTTCCAGGCATCTCCAGCTTGTGGGTTTGCAGTCTTCAGCACCCACGAAGCAAAAGCAATACAAACCAGGCACATATCTGACTGTTTGAAGGGCAAAAGGGGGCCATCCAACCCTGAAACAATAGGAGTTGTCTGGAATCATTAAGCTATTCATGCACACACATAACCAAGCGTGGCTGAAAACCATCCACAGATCCAGAGAAGCCTGTTAGAAGGTCAGGGGTTTCGTATTTGCCATCCACATGCCAGCAGCTGTGGATGTGCTCCCAAAAATATAGATCAATTCTTCCAAAACTTACAGAGCCGCTCGAAGCGACTCGTGTTTCAATTTTCAACTCTCAAGATAAGTAAGTGATAATGATCAAACAACTCTTTAGTTTGATATTAGTCATTAGCTAATACCCTAAGTTCATTAAAGATTACTGGGGTTTCAAGAGGAGGGATCGACATAAAGTCTCCTCAAGATGAAGTATTTTGATTTCCTTTCACAGCCAAGATAAATTGGAAGTGCTGCGTTGGCAGCTTAGAGGAGAGCTCATCAAGTGAAGTCAAGTTATCACGTAGTACCTTTCCCCCTGCATGCAAAGCTACGTGCTTGCAGTGTCGTCTGACAGCTGACGAAAGAAAATCCATGACTGTAACAGCTGAGTAGGTGACACGTCTGCATTGCAACTATACACATGTGAGGAATATGGAAGGAGCTTCACCGAACAGGTCAAATATGGCATGAGCATTGTTCATTGGTTCCATTAAGACAGAAAGATGAACAGGATTAAACTGGTTCTGATTTGGCTCTTTGAATGATCTCATTGAAATTAGGGCTGCACACTCAGATGTGAGCCAGCCCATAATAATAGATACGTGAAACATTACCGAAAGCTGATGAAACGTGATGGGTGCTTCTGTTCCAACAAGTTTTAATCTAAATGTGATCTGAGTGCATTTTCGGATTCGACAACTCCCTGCAAGTCTTTTAGAAATCACTCAGTCTGTTTATGTCTACTGGGTTAATCTGACTGATCGCAGTGGGGCCCAGTATCAGCTTGAACAGGATTAGGTTTGCATTACATGCAAAACAGAATTTTGTGTTTCTTACTTAAAGGCTTACAAAACATCTTACAGTCATGGTGCAATCCTGATTTCTATGTTTCTATGTATTTTTCTCTTTGCTTTTACCTTTGTTGCAAAAAATGTCTGATGTTGAAGCAACTGCAGTTCTACTGATTCTGAAGATTTGTGTTGTTTTGAAAATTTTTTTGAAAAAAATGATTATGCATTCTCATAAACCTAAATCATGACAAACATGTGTGACAATATGTTTATATGACAATAAACCCTTATGCCATACACTTAGCAACATGTACATGTTCATTCTACATATTTCTTTAAAATTCTGCTGTTAGTTTTCAAAGCACTGAATGTTTTAAGGCCAAAATAATCTGGTTCATAAACCACCAACCTTGTTCTCAATCAAGGTGAAAAAAATTGTTTTCTTTATGCTGCCATTTATCAAAACAGTTGGGAATTCCTCACACTATTACTTTTGTTTCTTGTTATCTATCATAAGTTTGCACAATTTTGCACATCAAAAGATAAGCATTGCAGTACATTACAGTGCACTTACCTGGATTTGAAACAGTAGCCTGTAATTCTTCATATCTGAAAGGCTGCTGTGTGAGTTGTGTGAATATCCTCTCCTCCAAGTAGTAGAGCAGTGGATCGGGGAGCATCACATCTTGGTTTCCCAGCACATTGAGGTTACCGGCCCTCAGGTTACACCTGCTATTTTGCCTCATTGGTACAAGAGACATGGAGTTTGAACTCTGCTTCTGGGCTGCAGACGCTGTAAATTTGATGTTCCTGAAGGAAAGTGACTTCAGACAGAAGAAGTTCTCTCTTAAGTCTCTTTCTGTGAAGAAGTCCTCGTATATATCTGTGGAAAGCTTAGTTGAGCTCGCCTTACGGCTGAACCTGCTCACCACCTTCAGTGGACAATAGTTGTCTTCTTCATCAGATTCCACAGAGGAATCATCCGATGAGGAGGAAGCAAAGAAATACTCGTAGGCCTCAGGAAACTGCAGATTTCTGCCGGCTGAGCGGGAGTAGGAAAAGATGGGAACTGGCTTGTCTTTGTGCTTTTCTTCTGCTGTTACGAGTGGGTAAAAGAAGCTTTCTGTATCAAACTCTGAGAAGAAATCATCATATGTTTCAGGGACAGAACTCCCAGCTGTGCTGTGGGTTTTTCTGTCATCCGTCGCAGACTGATGGGGAACTGATAGCTTGCCTCCAAAAAGGTATTGAAATATATCAGTGAGAGAGATGCTGTAGCTGTCTGAGCCTTGCTTCTGTGCAGGGTCTTCAGTAAAATACGCACAATTTTCTGATTCTCTGTCATCTGTGGTTTGTAAAATTTCATCTTGGTATAAGTAACTGGAAGGCTCCGATTCCAGAGCTTGTAAATTATGCACACTGATGGTTTTGGAAATCTTTTTGAAGCACTTTTGAGTCCTTTCAGTGAGGACGGGTTGGGATGTGTCAATCACAGATGCCAGCGTTGTATTCACTGGGTAAATATTGCCACCATGGCTGGTGATGACAGGCTCACTTTCCCACGTCACACTTCTTGAAGCAGAAAGAGTTTTCTCTGTGGCTTGGTTAGGCTTTGACTCACCCACTTCAGTAAAAATCCCTGGATTAGTCACAGCAAGCACGTCAGTCTCCTCGCTCTCCTGTACAGGTGTGAGGGAATCGGGTAGGGAAGTTTTGCTGACCTCACGTAAACCCAGTATGTCGTTTATCGTCAGTTTCTCCATCTCACTCCAAAATGAGGACATGGCAAACACAGAGTTCCCCATATTCTCAGCTTTACTTCCAGATGTGGATGCAGTGATGACATTCTCTGCTTCCCCCAGGAAATCACACGTTGATCCCGTTTGCCTTTCGGGCTCAGACGTAGCATCCGCTTCCTCGTGTTTTGCCAGTGTTGGCACCTTTTTCTCCTCCTGACCCCCTGACTCATGTTCGCCGGCAGATGAACAGCAACTTGCCGACAAGTCTGTGAGGTTTTCATCTGAGAGAGACGTGAGAGATTCTATATCCAGAGTACAGCAGGATGTTATGTGAGTGATATCTGAGGGGCTTGTTTTTGAGTCTTCACAGGATAATTTGGTTTTTGATTGAATGCTGTTAGTTGAAAGGAAAGCAAGGGATGTTATTAATGGAGCTCCCTCAACCTGCATCCTTTTCTCTGATGACATGTCTAAAGTTTGAACCTCTGTCTTGGTTTGCTTTTCTTTGTCAAAAATGGGTGGACGGCTTTTGTGAGGAGCCTGATCTGTAAAGTCTGACATTAATTTGGCGCAGGTTACTCTATCGCTAGTTTTCAGTGGCAGAGGTTTCGCGCTGAGAGCGTGAGAACTGATCCCAACAATTCCAGATGGAGAAAAGGGAGTCTTTTCCAGCGCAGGGCTACGCTGACTTGTGTGATGACAGTCCCTTTCCAGCTGTTCTTGAGGCTCAGGCCCATTTTGACGCAGCATGTGTTCTTCGCTGCCAGAATTTCCAGTCTTTACAGCCAGGACTGACTTAGCAGCAGATAGTTTGTCATTCTGGCTGACTGCCACAGTTGGGGCACATGACACTGCGCATGGTAAAAGACTGACTGATTTGACCTCCGGTGTGGAATATTTCAGAGTTTGTTCATTTTCAGAAATATTTACATCATCAAATTGCTGGAGGTGTCTTACTTTTACATCCTTATTCTGATTTTCATTTTTGTTGCATCCGGATTCTTTTACCTGCAGTTTGCATGGCAGTGAAGAGGTAGCCTCATTAGCGCTATTGATTGCTGTGGCCATTAAACTGCTATCACTTTGGCTCAAAGGAGATTCTGACCTTTGCTCAGTTGAACTTGCAGCACACACTCCTTGACTGAATTTGGACCATGGAGGGATAGTGTTTGAAACTTCTTGTTTTATTTCATTAGCAGATAAGCTCGATGGCAAGTTGTTGGTGGATGGATATGGAGCAAGAAGAAAGAGATTTTTTTGTGGATCATGAAATGAATCCAGGGATAAACTCACACCTCTTGATGCTCGCTGCTCATCTTCTGAGTCGCTCTGCTTGCCTGAATCCTGCCTCTCCCATGTCAGCCCAACATCACCTGCCTCCACGCTGAGTCGCTTCTTCTTTTTCTTCTTCCTCTTGGTAAAGGAAGATGGAGATGACTCCTGGGAAGGACTTATGTCGTCCTTTGCACCACACTTTTTTTTGAGAACTACGTGGTCTGTTAACAACCTGTCCGGCTTCATGTCACCCATGTTTCTGCAGATTTCCACATTGAAGGACTGCAGTGCTGTTTCTGACCTATGTTTTAAATCTAGATGCTCATTCCTTTCTGTTATTTGATTTACTCTTGAGTCTGCAAAAGCTTCCTCTCTGATGAATAACTCTATTTCAGCAGACTTACAAGTCTTTGAGTCACTGCAGGCTGAAGGTTCAAATGAGGTTTTTTTCACTGCATTTATGCCTCTAATGGTGTCGACAGGCTTCATGTTGTCTTTGCCAACTGCTGTTTCACCACTGGCAGGCGGCGTGTTTGACTTGGGGAAGGTTTTTGGCAAATTGCTTCTACTGGCTTGTTGCCCATCACCACATTGCTCCTCCGGTTTTATCGCCGCTCTGTTGTTTCCAACTTCCTCTTTCTGCTCAGACTCTGTGAGACTTTTCAGTCTTTCAAAAAATATATTGATGGACTGAATGTGTATGTCTTCTTCACTGCCTGAGAGAACACTGTCAAGTCTGCCGGTGCCGTATTTATCGAGGCAGTGCTCCACAGGGGATCCATCATAATCTGGGGGAGCCTCGATATGGTGGTGATTCTCTGAGGCACTTTGTGTTGGGTTCATTCTTTGAGCCCTCTGGGCAAGAGCAGACCCTGTGTCATCAATGTCACTCATCCCCGAATCATCCACACCTGCTAACGAAGGAGGAAGCAGATTACACTCCTCGCACTCCGCAAAGAAGCATTCCCAGTCACGGTCGCAGATCTCCACACTGTATTCAAAATCTTCCATTTAGGATTGGACACACTGCAATAAATAAACCAGTTTGAAAAGTTTGAATACAAGTAAATGACCACTTCAAGTAATTCTAATATTTTACAATTACAGATCCTTTATAAACTAGCAACATGCTTCACATTACAAACGTCAAGCCTCAAGATGCTAAAACTAAGCAAGAAAGCCATTCAATCAGTCAATACAACATATCCATTTTAACTGTTATTCAGCATGTAAATAACAGTAAAATACTACTTGTAACATCTCTTTAACAGTAAATTTAATATGAAATATAAAAAATGTCAGGAGTAAGTGTTTTATATTTGGGGTTTTAGCTTTCTTCCCCTTGTACGGCCATGCAGCTATATTACCTGTCCTGCTTCAGATGATCTACACAAGACAAAGGTGGAGGGAGTCTCAGCAGCACCACGCTGTATCCATTCTGGCGGGCGGTCTTGTGCATGAGCTTGTAGTGCAGCAAGCCCCATGATTTGTTAAATATAGAGCGGTGCTTCAGATCACGTAATACACGCAGTGTTCTTAAAGCAGCATTTCCAACAGAGGTATAACATTTCAGAACTTTAAATAGTCTCTCTACTTGCAAACTGCTTAGCCGGTTACACTGTAGTTTTAAAATGAGTATTATTTGGTTTCACAATGTTATGATATTTATTTTATGGAAGTTTTTCTTATTTACTTTTTATTGTGTTTGGGGGTTAAAATGCAGCAATGAGGGCAGCCACAAACCTGACAGTGGATACAACAGCAGCCACCACAGCAGATCTGGTGTCACATGACAGGTGTTTCAGTCAGCTGATTATGATATGACATCATGGGGGAAGAGTAAATCGAAATCTTTCCTACCCAATGTGTCCAGGGACAGCAGGAGATTAGTTAACATGGGCCTGTTTGTTGTTTATTTTTTTATTTTATTGGTACTTTTATTGTTTTTCTATTGTTATTTTATCTGTGCTTGTTTGCTTTATTATTATTCGTTCTTTTTCTTCTTTGTTTATTGAACATTTTATTCTTGATTTTCTATCTGTGATGCAGTTGCTTCTGGAAAACACATTGCAGACACAGTTTTAAATGTGCTTCATGAATTAATTTAAACTGAATTGAGTTGAACTGAATTAAATTTATTTATTTGTAAAGGGACAGTGCACATTAATGAACAACCCCATGGTTGTAAATATGCCAGATTTAGCTGTTAGCTAATTTCCAATAAAAAATAAAACAAAATAAAACACAGTTATCCAGTAGTTATACTATGAATGAAAGCAAAACAATAAAATTATTTAAGAATTAAGAAAAAATATAATAAATAAACATGCTATAGAGGGTACCGATAATAAAGTGCAAATGTATATAAGCCTAACCTGTGCGTACACATACATATCCATACCAAGCCAACACACACATACCTGTACACACGTTACATGCCCACTAGTACGCACAAACATACGCCTGTCTACATATGGACACATTCCATAATTTATTGATGATAAAAAACCTGAAATTTCTTAAGAAAGATTGTTTTTGTACAAAATTACAAAACATTTAATCACAAGTATCTGGAACTAAAAATACAATATTCCACATTATGCATAGAGTGACTTTTAAAGAGTTAGAGGTTATTCTAAATATGGCTTGCATACCTGCAAATTTGCTCGGCTGCATAGGAAATCACCTCAACTGACTCACTTCATAATACAAACTGAAATCATACCTGTTAAGTAAGAAAGATATAAAGATATAAAAGTTCTTTTCGAATTAAAGACATAGACGACACTAATTTTCGAAAATGTGTGTCCTCTATGTGTCCTGTATGTTACTTTTGCATACACCAAATAAATCCTTGGCCAGATCCCTCGGGCGGGCTGATTTTCGCTCACAGACCATACATTTGACACCCCCGGTCTACATGAATGTAAAAACTGTTATTAGGGAGGAGGGCTTAAGAAGGTTAAGCCTTTGTTTGCTGCTATCAGACAGACTTAGCAAAGTTAAGACAATCTAATTACAGGAGCATCTTTTCTGTAAATATGTCCCTGACATTAAAAGACGTGAAGATAACCAATCAGCCCTTATCTCATCTTGAGCTGTTAAACCGTAGCTAACAGAAGCCTAATGGGTCTTAATTGCTCATGAATGCACTGTTTCATGATAAGTTCTGAATAAGAAAGAGCCTGTCAAACAGTTGATCTCTGGTGGAGCTTTTGTAAGTACATAAGAGATGAGGATTTATAAAGAGATTCATTTGAACAACTCACAATTATCAATGTTGTAGCTCTGTTGGCTTTTGCTCATGCTTTACATATGATGATGCTCATAAAAATAAAGATATTGAATATTCTTGCATTGTACTGTAAAAGTCAGCATTAGCCATACAACCTTGTTTAAGGTCACTTGTATTAAGAATTTGCATCTCACTTTCACAGGCAGTAATTGCAACCTTTATTTGCCTAATTTTCTTCTCTATAGATACTTATGAGAACACAGCCCCTCTAATTAGCCAAACCACAGTCTGGGCTGTGTGCCCAAGAGGGCCCTCTCAATTCATCCTGTGATGAAGGAAGACAAGCCACAGCCTGTGTGTGGCTACTGCACCTGGGGTAGGGGGCCGTTTTGACACGGGTGGGATTCTGTTTCCATCAATAGGATTAGGCTCTTATGAGTCAGGTAGTGGGCTTAAGATTTCTATCTGTTTGGGCTGTTCCACAGCTGCTAATGCCACAGAATTTTATCCTAATTGTTTACCATGTCAGGCATGGCATTTCAGTATTAATTAAGCAAAAGGCAGTAAACAAATGCATTCAGCACCATCTCTGTGACATGGCATTCAAACAGAGAGGAGTTTGTGTTTGGTCCTGTTACCAAGCATCCTTGCTTGGTAACCGAGTGGTTGTGTAAAGTTTTAGTGAAGGTCAGAAAACAGAAGACAAGACGTGTTTGGGATCTTCAGGGATGATTTAGGAAGCATACAAGCTATTAAGGGATTTGTAAATGTCAGACAGAAAGATCAGTCTTATGGAAGAGTCACACACTAGAAAAGCAGAAAATTGCATGTTGCATGTTCTCCTTCACAAGTTCAGTATACTACTGGCCACTACTCCTGTGGTTCCAAACCTAAGGTACACATACCCCAAGGGATAGGCCAATGCAGAGGTACAACAAGAGGTATTTGAGAGAAAAGGGAAGGAAAATCCACAATGACTACTGAAATGTCACAGTATAACCCATAGTATTAGATACATCTGCTTGGAAGGCACTAATTGCAGCTTCTTGACCCCTTTTCTCATCTTATGTAACATTCATATTTGTGCCCCGAATTTCAGACAAGGACATCATGGAATCATTGTGTTCCTCAGCCTCTTCCTCCTAAACAATAGCACAATATTTGATTGGTCATCTGAGATCTGTGAAACTTCTCTTCTTCAGTCAAGTTCTAGTTTCACCAAACTTCATGAAATAGTTTATCAAATGTTCTAAAAAGTAAATATATGGCATTTATGTCTCCATTTTCATTACTAATTTTGACAATTAAACAGACTATTGTGCATGTGGTGCAGTAATGAAATGATGCTGACGTGTTTTGGAGTGAACAACCATTACACTGAGAACCAACAATCAGTAGATCAACAAGATCTATTTATTTGTAAATTGGGCTGACTGTAGACCGCATAATCATATGCAGATGTAACTACTGAGTTATTGGGACTTGAACAAGACATTTGCAATTTCATGAAATAAATAAAAAATAGATTGTATTTTGAACAATTTCCAATTACTCTGGTGGTTTGCCCATATTATTTTTAGTCTGTAACTGAGCCAAACCAATGGAAAAAAAATGTAAGTCACCATTCAGTTCAGAAAGTAATTATTTGCTCAGCACTGACATAAAGGGGAGATAATACACAGATGAATCAATAATCATGACTAAATAACATGGAAGAATGATCTTTTCATTGATAATTAACTCAGCCTCCGTCTCCCTACATTTACATTCTGAGATAAAAGTTTTACCAAGTGCAGACACTTTAAACAACCACTGTGCTTTCAAAATCCAACGGGTCATCTTAATCTAATGGGCCACACAACTTGACCACTTCCTGTAGTCCGGGGACAGGCAAGTTCATGGATTAAGAGACACAGTCCTAGAAAATTTCTGTTAGAAGGTTTTTATGGCTATGGGACCTTGTGAAAGGGTGCAGGACTTATCTTTTACCACAAGATGGCGATAGTCAACCACTGTTTAACGTCAAACTCAGCAAGGCTACATTATGCTCCTCTCCCCAAGATATTCACAATTCAAGGTTTGCTTATTTGTTGTAGAGTAGCTGCTTGAGTGAATTTTTGGCTCCTGATTTTTGAAAAAGAATATAAGAAGATTGTTTATTTAAACTTAAAGGTCTGAACACTTTATGTTTCTGTTTCAATACTAACTACACAAATGGTTGTAGTCCAGTAAATCAGGAGATTAAATTGACTCATTCCAAATGTTTACATAGTTATGTTTTCCTGTTTTAAATGTAAAAATCGTCAGCCACATTTCATGGTGTGCCTTTGATTTGATTGCATACATTGATATAAGAATGAAGAAAGGCTAAAAAAACATCTAAATTGGCATCAGTGCGATTGAGAAGAACCACTGACCAGTTTTAGGTTTGTTTGATTTTAATGCAGTGTAAACCAGAACTTAAATGAAGCACACATTACTTATACCCCCTGACCTGTACAGTTGTTATGTTCTGCAATAAAAACTCGCCTGTGCATTAAAACAGCTCAATTCAGATTAGTATGTAAGTCTATAAATGTGATGTTCAGAGAATATAAACCTGCAAAAGCACTTTGTCCAAAGACTGAGGTCAGTCCAGGCCAGACTCCAGACTAAACATGGAAAAGCAGCTTTTAGCTGTTATGCTGCAAACAAGTGGAACAAACCACTATTAGAGATTAAACTTTCACCATTGATAGACACCTTTAAATCCAGGTTAAAAACATTTCTTTTGTCCTGTGCTTACTGATCCTATAACATTGAAAGTTGTGTCCCAGTATTGAAGATCATTAGTTTATTTCACACAACAGGGGGCATATTGAAACGGCATGAAATCTGCATGGTAACTTTTACCTTATCTTGCTTTTAATCAATTTCATCTATGATCTTATTTGGATTTTTGAAAAATATCTCTCCCATTATTGTAATTTTCGCTATGTGTTACTGGCTATAGTGCTTTTTAGTTCTTTCTTTGCACTATCTGTAATGATTTTAATGTAAAGCAGTTTGAATCATTTTATAGTCACAGTAAATGTGCTTTACCAATAAACTTGACTATAAATGTTCTTTAAGATATTTTTGATGGGAAACTGAGCAGATTTGCAGAATGACACTTTATAAGGAAGAGCTTGTTCACAGTGTGCAAAGTCACTGTCTCTTTTCACAAGGGATATTGGTTTCATCTCCATTGCTTCCTTTCCGTTCTCCATTAGGCATGCAACCCCATCATTACATACTAGCCAGGGTTTGGGGTATTTTTAGACCTCCGGACAGAAGTTGAATTCTTCTCTCACACCTCAGGCAGTCTGACTTCTTGCGCACGAGGAAATTTGATCCATTTCTTCCTTTGCAGAGAAACAGCTGCGGCGATTGTCATGCAGACCAAGTAAGAACCTCGCATAATCGAAGCTGATCAGTGCAGAATGAAAGCAGCATACACATGACATTGGCTAAGTGCCTGAGGTGGGAGGAGTGACCCTGACTGACTTTGGTCTTCCTGTCTGTTCTGACCACAAGGAAGCCCGCAGGACCTATCAGCTGGGGTAGTTAGTGAGACAAAGTTGAAACTGTTCACTTAGTTGGCTTCCATCAACAGTTTTTGATGGTGGCTGTATCGGCTGGCCTGGACAGCATTATTCAGTCAGAATCAGGTCCAATGTAGAAAGCAACCTCAAGACATTTGCCTCCCAAAAATGAAACTGACATCAGCTTTTGCAATCAAAAACATGAATAAAATGCTATAAATGAAAGTCTTGTTTACACCTCCTGTCAGGTTTGTCTCTTCGGAGAATATCCTGCCTTCTTTGTAACTGCCTCAGCGTCTTTGCAGAGGGATGCCTAAAAAGCTGTTTACTCTGAGCTAACCATCCTGTGAGCCATGTGAGAAATCATTCTTAACTGGGAAGACTGTAGGTTAATAAGTTATCAGAGGACAAAGAGCTGGCAAACCCACCACCACAAACCAAGTGATGGCCTTCCTTCCTTTGGCCTGGGTCAGCGAGGTTATCAGAGACAGGGGAACAATAGGAAGTGGTAAGACCAATCACAACGCAGCACATCACTCACCTCCTGCAAGCCTCCACAAGTCTTTCCAGACTGCTGCTTGGAAGCAGAGCTGACTATCCACCGCATTCGTCAACACGCAAACACCCATCAGACTCCAGCACTGTCACCACCACAGCCAGTGTGTCACATAGCTTGAAACAGCCCTTTGACCTCTCATATGTAATTACTTCTCCCCGCCTGAGGTCAGCAACGATCATGGCCTGGTGTCAGTGTCTCTTCGGGGTATCTGTGTAGGGTGCATGACCCACCAACTAGCATGAACTATTGGAAAAGAAAGCGTATACAGCACATGTTGACTCAGAGATAACTGAGCATGTCAGGTGTGAGAAAACACAAATGGGCAAGTCAGTGAGAAAACCGTCAATACAGCCACACATGTATCAACATTAACTTCTCCCATGAACAGTGGTGGAGAATAAACAACTTAAGTATTCATCCTGATGTACTGAACTGATCAGTGCTTTTAATCCAAATCAAGTTAATGTGTGTTAGATGAAATATGAAGCTAATGTTGAATGAGGAACGATATTTTGTAATGCTGAAAACAAGTTTTCCTAAGTGGTGTTTCATCCATCTTGTGTCATTAACTGGATTTTGCAGCCTCTAAATGGAAATAGAGTGACAATAAGACTGAAACAAATAAAAGAGAAAGCTGCTAAAAGCAAACCTACTGGTGGTTATCTGTTATTTTCCTTCAACTCTTCAGAGCACTTTCACAACTTTCAGCTCAACGTTTTGGTTTTGCAGCCCACAGCCTTTCTGTTCTTGTTTACTGTCACCAGCTCTTATCATTCTTGGCTTTAGCTGTACAAATTCCATCTGAGTTGAGATTTTCCACCTTGGATGGTATCTGTGTGGTAGCGTGTTAAATCTGTGTGCACAAATTTAAATTTCAGCTCGATGTGATGGCCTCACCTGTTGGTGCTCAGAAATGGAAGCCGTGTCTTTCTTGTCCCCATCTCATTGACTGGGGCTCATGTAGGACCTCCTACTACCACTCATTCATGCAACACCTCATCATTTTCACTTCCTAGAATAAATAAATAACTGAATACAACAGAGAGGTTAAAATTAAAAGCCAACAACAACTACAGCAGAAATAGCAATCTTTTTCTTAAAAAATTTTCTATCTCTGGTGAGTAATGTTCTCACCAATTCCTGTTAATTATGACATGTAAATGACCGAACAGACAGTGAAGTGGATATTTTGCATAACCATGCTTATAACTGTGTTTATATTCTTAGTTTGAAATTTATTTGTCAGGTTATTTCATGAATAGGAAGTTCAAAAGTGGCGCCTACCAGCTTGTAAAAGTCTTATCTTTAGATTCGGGCTGTAACATGAACATTCAGGCAGTTTTTAGGGTGTCTCCTCTCCAGTGAGGAAAGGGTGCGAACAGCCCAGGTTACAACCTTGTCAGAAGCAGCTTGTAAATCACAGCTGAGCTGCACAGCACCGCACCACCGCCGAGCAGGAGTCTCATGTGTGAGAGAAGTGGCCATTTGCATGTGCTGTGCCTTGTCTGCCCTCTGGATCTGAGTCATCATGCTGGCGAAAGAGGGCGTTGAGCTTTTGCGGGCAAGGGCAGTCCCCTGAGCAACCTTAGTGTGAGCCTGCACTGAGTGGTTGAGAGAGGGCAGTGAAACCCTGCCCTAACCCTAACCCTGCACTGAAAAATGTCCCTCCAGCAGCTGCTTATTTCCCTTCCTAAATGTATAGCTTTGCTTCCTGTCAGTGTGGTTCACCCATCGTGTGAACTGACTCTACCCTGTAACCACTCAGTGCGCAAGCTTCTCAGTGAGCAGGTGGCAAACTTTAGAGCTAACTTCCTAGTTTGTTTAACCATGGCTGGTTGTTTGTTGCCTGACATTTGTTAATGGTGCGCTGCTCTGAGGCTGAATGGCACATTTCTGCGCCCACACTTCAGATGTTTTTAACTTTGTTGCCATTGAGGTGCAGGAGGCTTTGGATCAAGTAGAACTGAGAGCAGCTAAATTAACACAACCGGCCTGTCAATGCTGGCCTTTGGCACTTAAGAATGGGGGAAGAATTTGCATTGAGGCCACGCCATTCATGGTACAATACGGCAGGTCTCTGACAAGTGCTCCTGTAGTTGTCTGGGCCTTAGGGAGTGCAGCTCTCCAAGGGAAGAGACTCTTCACTTGTGTGACGCCAGAGGCCAAATGGAGAGCTTAGGTAACAAGAGGCAAGTTGAAACTATTTGCTTGGTAGTTGCCATAACAGAAAAGGTAATAAGAAGCATGGGCTCATGTGTTCTCCTACTTTATAAGACAGGACAAAAGAAAATGGTCAGAGGTTGGCATTAACCAGTGCCGTTAACTCCTAAAACCTCTCAGAGCTGCAGCCCTTTCACACTGAATAATCAGCTCCTACTGTCAGGACTGCATATACTTAAATTGACAAATGTGTGTAGTCAAGCCGAATTTACAGACTGCTGAATGGGAAGAACAGGAAATCCTTCTGCTAATTCAGTTTAAAAGCATCCATGCATTATAGCTACAGTACACTAAGGAGGTTTGCCCTTCTGTTAAGTTTTGTGTCACAGCTGATAATCAAACAAAATATAATTGTATTATTTGTTTGTTAGGCTTCCTGCAAGCAACACCAGATACAGACAAGCATATGGAACTTCAAGTTAAATTTCAAGTCAGTGTCTTTATTTGGCTTTGAGGATGGTAAAGCATAAAATATAAAAACATGTTAAATGTCAGTGATTTCCTGTAACTGAAGAAAAAGTTAACCAATAAAGAAACGCAATGCAAGAAAAACACTCAGAGTTCTTCCTGGATTCGCTGCATGTTTTCATTATCTGTGATTGTTGAGCCACAGTTCACAGAAAATTGTAATACCAATAGTCGTCTATGTAAACAAGCCAAAGTTTTTGATGTGTTTCCTCCATCAGAAAGAGATAAAGACTGTGACTTTGTTTTGCTCGCAATATTTCATTCTGGGAAACTTCGACACACGTAGTCAGTTCTGCCATGTGGTGCTGTTTTCACCACAAAACCAGTTTTGATCTGAATCGCGCTGCCTACTTTGTGTTTCTCAGAACAATTGAGAAGGACAACTACAAAAGGTCTCAAGGGTCAAAAGGCGTGTGATGCGTAGCTGGAACAAAGCGAGTTAACAAAAACTCATATACTTAAAAAATTTGCTTAAGATTTAAATGAACTACACAGAGCATGGCATTCTGGGAGAAAACCGTAGCCTGGGAAAATACCAGCCTCATTTAAGAAATTCCAAAAAATTGCTCCTTCCCATCCCGTCCTCTCTCGGTGCTCCCACTGTGTTGTAATATAACCTTAGAAGGGGGTAGCAGGGCGGTGAGAGGTTAGTGCTGTCATTGGGTACATTATAATTGAAGCTGCTGGACCGCCACATGATATTACTAAATACTAGCCGCTGCTTTTAGGTTGCTGAGGTGAGCTGCTTGGCTGTGGCAGGTGGGGAGCCGGGCGGGGCTCAGGCTCTCACAGTGGGCTCTGGTTGATTAAAAGTGTTTCAGCACAGTGGTAACCAGCGCCACCCGACTGCTTGTCATGAGGAAACTAACAGCATCATATATTAAAATGATCAGCTGGAGCTGGTGAATGTTCCCACATCAAACATGAGAAGGTGAGCATGTGGAGACAGAGATTTAAAGGGGTGAGGTCGTTTTAATATCACCCCACTGGATGTTTAGCCAGATTTAAGAGCAGCCTGGTCACTGCACAAACTCTCTTAACATTTCAGTAAGTCTTTTACATGTTTTACAGATACCAAACCTCTCAGTTTATGGCAGACTGATGCTTAATTTGGACTCCCTGTCACTATTTTTCAACACCCATTTGACACCCTTTAGCATCGCTTCTGATAGACCTTAAGAAATCCATTTAAAAGCAGATATGAAAGTAATTTTTACACTTCAGCCAAATGTTCTGTGCTGGCAAAATTACTACTAAAATCTGATCAGCAACCTGTTTCATCCTTACACTTTCATATTTACACTTGATCAGGGACTTTTTTTATGAAAAGAGTAAACCGACAGGATTCTTAGTGTCTCTGTATTACTGTGTGGGAAAGCAGGTAATTTCTTTTCCGCTTTTGTTTTTTTTTTCCATTCTACAAGTTAAGAAACATTTCTAAAGCAGTGACGGTTTATTTGGGTTTTTCAGTCAGTGGTTTTAATAAAAAACAACAGAAAACCTTTTGTTGTCACATTTGCTGTCTGATTTAACTAAAAAAAAAAAATGTCACTACATCCTCCTTTTTTAGTGGACATTTAATGGTTTTTAACCACCAATGACAAATATTTTTTATCAGTATTACAAGCAGTAGTGTATTTCTATCTCAGTCAGAATGAAAAGCAATGCAGCTGCACTATCCCAATTTACATCTTTTTCTAGAAAGTTCTGAATATAAAGGATCCACATGTAATAAAAAGCAGCATTGAATTTTTTTCTTTTTTTTTGTAACTTTGTTTAATACAAACAAACAAACAAAAAAAAAAACAAATATAAAAAAATATCTAGCCAAGCATCATTGCTGGTAATTTGGTAAAGTTAAAGTATAAAAATAACCATGATCAAAAAGTAAGGTGGTTGTGTTTAAATGAAAGCACAGATACAGTAATGAAAATCCTGCTCATTTAATTCAGTATAAGCTATATAGTCATTGCACTGACACATCAGCGGGCTAATCTGTTTAAAAATGAAAACAAATCTACGTATATGCATCAGCTTATCTTATCATGCTTGAATGAAAACATGCAAATTTTTTGTGAAGAACCTGCAGTCTATCAGTTGGAGAGCATTATTAAGGACTTCAATATTCACTTGTTCCCACAATTTAACTCCCTACTGATTTCACCTCAGGCCAGAGTGCAGTGCCCCTTTTACTCCTGCTGTTTCACCTTCCCTTATATGACCATCCTCTACTCCCCTGCTGTCACCCAATCTGATGCAAAAAAAACCTTCCAGCATAGAAAGGGCTCAACAGGTAAGAGCGGCCTAAGGACAAACTACCCTGCTTGGTACACTATGGCCTTTCTCTGGTAAAATCTTAAGTCCTCTCGTTACTATCAATACCACAAATGCAGTGATGCTATCTATACATGGAAGAGAGTAGAATACACGCTGTTCATGAATCCTTCTGTTTTTCTCTTTGCTGGAGATCTTGAACATACATAAACTTTAAAACTAACAAGACTGAATGACTTGAACACAATGTCTTATACCCCTTTCACACTGGTCAAAAAACCCGTTTAAACCCGCATACAACCGGCTTTTGGTGGCGATGTGAAAGGCACAGCGACCCGCGTCGACCCGCGTCGACCCGCGTCCATCGACTCGGCAAGCGACCCGGGTTAAAATCGGCTTTAAACGGCTCGGCTCCGATCGGCATGCGGTGTGAACGCCAGACCCGGGTTG